>JALMGJ010000005.1:51511962-51761962 GCA_023362775.1 Charina bottae
CTAATAGAAGAGGAAAAGAAACCATAAAATAATTAAGCAAAGGTTTTATTTGAGTTGCACGAGCCTAGATTTCAAATATGTGTTATGGGTTTCTTTCCCTTTCTGCCTCTAGAGACTGGTGCAAAGCAGCAGGAAAATATGTTTGCTTAACAAGGAGATAGAACGATAGTCATGAATGAGCAGCATTTGGACCTTCTTGCACATATTCATTTTAGCTAGGGTTACCAGGAATCTAACAGGCAAAGAGGACACGGACAATTGGAAAGGAGGACAAATGGGGTGGTGGTGGTAAAGGAGGACACACTAACTGTTAAACTTTCTTGGCATCCACGACAAAAATTACAGTGAAAAACTGCAAAAAAATAAAGTGCTTAGGCCTACATATATATATTACTTTTTCCAACATGAGAAAGACTGGTTTTCAATCACAGGGAAGTGGATGAATATGAATAATTAAGGTCCCAGAGCAGAGCTTGTTAACTTGTGGTTAGTGCTTATTAGGGAAGTGCCTCACTGCAGAGAAAAGCTGCTCAAGGAGAGAGAGCTTGTAGATATTCAAAAGCCGGACAATATTTATTTTAAGGCTATGCCTGCTGGTATAAATACGATAAATATTTGGCCACCTAATGCGAAGAGAGGACTCACTGGGAAAGACCCTGATGCTGGGAAAGACTGAAGGCAAAAGGAGAAGGGGACGGCAGAGAATGAGATGGTTAGATAGCATCACCGATGTAATGAACATGAATTTGAGTAAACTCCGGGTGACAGTGGAGGACAGGAAGGCCTGGCGTGCTATGGTCCATGAGGTCACGAAGAGTCGGACACAACTGAACGACCGAACAACAACAACATGCCTGCTGGACAGAGGACATGAGGACAAAAAGGAGGATGTATCCTCCTTTTGCCAGATGTCTGGTAACCCTAATTTTAGTTTTGTAATGTCCAGGCCACACAGAAAGGAAATGAAAATAGTATCTATAGATCTATTAAGTTGGAGAACACCATTTAAGAGTGCTGGAGGTGGACGGTAAAATTCTGCAAAAGTACCTCTTTCCATTAAAAGCTACTTGAAAGTAGAAATGTAGGCAAAAGACTAGGCTAAGAGTTTTTTCTGCTTATGTTTGTTCTCTGTGCAGAGTTTTCTGTCCCCAAGGAGTTAAAAAAACAAAAAACAGCAAATGAACAAAAATTAGTTTAAAGTAACATCATTTATTTGATTACCTCATTATGACCTTATTCTTCTGCATGTATTTATTTATTTATTATTTAAATTTGTATCACCGCCCATCCCATTAAATTTGTAGCACCGCCCACCGCCCTTGTATACTCTCAACCCTGCCTGAGTTCCAAATAGTAGACAGGAAGAACTCAGGAAATACAGTAAAACAATAAATAGTCTTTGGGATAAAGCAACAAAAGTAGAGAAGGCTATATATGTGGTTTGTTTTAAGGTTTGGTTATAATGATCAACCTTTCCAAAATGGATACTTAAGAGGTTGGATCACTTGACTTGTCATTCTCTAACGTGGTTTATTGCTTTGAAATCCTTGTTCTACATGTAGATTATTTCCTACTATCTGACAGTGACACTGGAGAAATCAAGATTCTGTTGACTTATTCTGTGTGATTTGGTGCCTTGAGTTATAGAGAACTTATACTAGCTATAGAGTTTATAACATCCTTTCCTAACATAGGACCTTCCTAGAGTTTCAGGCTACAATTTCCATTAGAGTGAGCCAGCATAATCAGAGACAAATAAAGTTATATTCCAAACATCTGGATGGATCCATTGTAACATGCAAAGCTGCCTTAGATAAGCAGTGTTTTGATGGGTCCCACTGTAATTAATTAACTATTAAATGTATTACGTTTTGGATCTGCCAAGCTCTGATTCACAACCCCTCATCATCCACTATTCTGGAAGATGTAAGGAAGGTCAAATGAAATAGTAGCATTTTATATTTGAGAAGCAACATCCATCACTAGATGTGGCAACCAACAAATAAGACCAAAAAAATTCCTGTGATTAAACTAAGAAGTATTTCTGGGAAAAGGAAATAACTCCCTCCATAAAGTCAATTATGAGCTCTGAGATAACGTGCCTTTTAAAACTTGAGTGCTTTCCCTGACTTTCTTCATTTACTGTCATAGCTGATAAAAGGATAGATAATTCAACAAAATGTATTTAAAAAAAAGAAAGAAAGAAAACAGCCAGAATGCATTTAGGATCAATTTTGATCAAGTTAACTATGATTTGCAAAAGTAAACTGATAATAGAATTTCAATTTATTACAGCCATTGGCCAGCAAACAAATGCAAAGGAAAGAAGGAAAGGGAAGACCCCAACCCCCCAAAAAACCCAACCCAAACCACATAAGCATGTACCATACAGCACAAAGACTTATTTTTCAATGTGGATTCCGTGTTGCAGCCCTGAAGCTAGATAACAAAGCTTCACAGCATTATATGTTACTATATGTTACATAAAAGATCTTGTCTGCAAGAAGGAAATAAACATAGAAGTCATTTGAATAGCCAGGAACTGATAACGGAACAAGAGTAATTGGGAACCTTGGCAAAAAATAACATGCAAGAACTGCTTAAGAAGGCAATTTCATAAGCAGATACCTTCTGCAAGTGGGAAAACCAGTTCACTAGAATAAACTTCAGTGACATCACCACACAAGCCTTTCCACAAATAAATATATCTGCAGGTGCACAGGTGTTAATCATGCATACAGTAAGTGCCATTTGCTATTAAACATTGTTGCAGTGAACACAGAAGGTGCAGCACAATACTCATTTGGTATAGTGAAATAATAGCAGTTTTCATTTAAATCTAATTCATTTAAACTATAAACATAATAGAAGCAACCATTTCTGCAAAAATACAAAGCTCAGGAGTGTAGACAGCCCCCAAGTGTCACAATTACAATTTACTTTAGCTATAATTTAAGAAAGATCAATATGGGAAAGTATTTTCATTTGCTGCTTTCAGTACCATAGAAGGCATACTGTATCTTGACAGAGTAACATGGATCATTTATCTCAGTGACTGGAAGACTGTAACCCCTGTAGGTTGTGCCAGACTTCTCAGTGGTGTTCAATATCAAACACTGTATCCCTCTAGACTGCCTAGTAGGAATAAGCATAGGAGGAACCATTTTACAATGTTTTAAGTCCCTCCATAGAGGTTGACTCCAGAAAGTAATTCTGGGGAACATAGGTTCAGCCTTTTGGATACTGGCATATAGTGTTTGATTTTACCTCCCTGTGCATGATGGACTATGCTTCTTCAAAAATGGTCAGGGGATCTTTTAAAAAGAGAACAGAGAAGGTAAGTTTCTTTTTGTTTCCTCATTACCCAAATTGGTTTAGGGGTGGTATTTTTCTCTCTCTGAAAAAACAAAAACCTTTCCTGCAGTACATAAAGTACATAAAGAATTTATCAAATACCCTGACTGGTAAGTTATGAAAGTCAAACTGCCTTTTACCCTAGCTTCCAGATTTGGTGAAAGGACAAAGAAAGCTAACTATTATAAATGGCCTTATATTTTGGATATAGCCTCGTGTGGCGCAGAGTGGTAGGCGGCAGTATTGCAAACGAAACTCTCCCCACGACCTGAGGTTGATCCCAGTGGAAGCTGGTTCTCAGGTAGCCGGCTCAGGTTGATTCAGCCTTCCATCATTCCGATGTTAGAAGTAAATTTTATCTTACCAGATTCATTCCTGAGCCAGGAGTAAAGAAACTGACGAATTGCATGAAGTTAGGAGTTTATTCACCCAAGAGCAAAGGCAGTGGTAGCAGGCTGTTAGGTGGGCGATCGTGCAGGACCCCCTTCCTACAGCACATTATATACCCTAGGTTACATTCAGACCCACGTTGGGATGGCACATCCTTTCTACCCAATCAGGTCAGTTACCTTGACTTGTATGCCCCCTCCCATCTTCCTGTCCAAGCAGGAAGAGATGTGTTGGATAAGGATTTCTACATGTAAACTATCTTTTATCACGCTGGATGGTACTCTGGCGCTGTCCTGAATTACATTCTTCAAGGACAGGACAGCTTATCTCCTTCTATAAGGGTCATCTGGGCAGGAAGGGCAGAGTAATTTAGGGCAGTTAACACATTCTTGAAAAGTGTTGATGAGTCACATCCTCCTCAAGGATGTACACTTTGATATAATTAAAGCATGCAAAGGAGATTCAATTGGGGACATTAATTCCATGGGCCTACATTTATTCTACATTTAAGAAATGGGGTGTTACTACATGAATATATGTTTGTATTTAGATATACAGAAATGGTGCGTGGTGGCTCAGCGGGTAAGACGCCAGGCTTGTTGATCGGAAGATTGCAAGTTCGGAGGTTCGAATCCCTAGCCCTGCGTGCAGAGTGAGCTCCTGCACTAGCTCCAGCTCTTGCCAACCTAGCAATTCGAAAGCATGCAAATACAAGTAGATTAATAGGTACCACTTTGGTGGGTAGGTAACAGCGTTCCGCGCGTGTCATGCGGCCACATGACCATGGAAGCGTCTTCGGACAACGCTGGCTCTTTGGCTAACAAACGGAGATGAGCACCGGCCCCTAGAGTCGGACACGACTGCACAAATGTGCGGGGGGTGCCTTTACCTTTTTATACAGAAATGTAAGAATATGTTTACAATCCAACAATCCCCCCTCTGTGCATGGGAAAGCATATTCCCATAGCACACCTAGGAATGGTAACAGGACTTATGAATAGAAAAGAGTTGAGAATATAGAAACCCGTCGCAAAGAAGCTTCCATTATCTGATGAGGATGATCTCTCAGTAGTATGATAGTAGAAGGGGTGCCCAATACTAAAGAGTGGGCGCGAATAAAGCTAATATAGAAGAAATCATAATTGATATCTGCCATACAGTCACCTCGTAATCGACCCACCTCAGGGTGGTTCCATGAGGTGGCCTGTTTCAGAGTACGAATAGTCTTCCAAGAGTCATCAGTTATTATTTGGAAGGTGAGGTTCCATGGAGTGGACCATTGCAAATGGAAAGAGGGTTGGTCCCATGGAATGGAGAAATAGAGTTTGGTACCTATGTGCATCCAATCACCTTGTCCTGTAAAAGTTATACAGTCACCCATACCTCCAGGGAGCCATTGGTATTGGGATAATACTTGCTGTTTGCATAAGTGAAAAGGAGTGTTCGGAGGTTGTGGGGATCTGGAGGCATGTAAAAAGGGTCCAGTCAGTAGTTGTGGTTGAGGAAGGAAAGGGAATAGCGAATGGATTCCCTTTAGAAACCTCTAGTAGGAGGGCCCACAGCATTATCAGCCAAGACATTCTTTCAAACCCCAAATGTCAGAATCCAGATCCCTAATGAGCTTGATGGGAGGCACGGATGGTGTTGAGGCAGGTAGGGGGCTGTGATCTCGGACTGCTGGTTTGACATGTGTCCAGTGAAGCCAGGTGCTCCATTCAGCAACCCGAACTGCTGTTTTGTGTTGTCAAAAGGATCTGGTACGGGCCGTCCCACCTAGGTTGCAACAGTGTCTTTCTGGAGAAGGACCAGATCCACACCCAATTGCCTGGTTCAAAGGGATGAAGAGTTTCTTCCAACGGCAAGCTCCGGAGTAGGGCACTTTGTTTCCACAGAGATCGCAAGTACCTGCACATAGAGAGGAGATAAGAAAATAATGTAGAATCCCCCCTTTCTAGGTGAAAGGAGTGGGGATCCAAGCCTTTTGAAACATCTGGTTGCCTGCCAAAAAGCAACTCATATTGGGACAATCCCACATCTTTTCGAGGTCGGGTACGTAAGTGAAATAAAGTGATAGGCAACACCTGGGGCCACTTTAAATGCATCTCCTGGCATAATTTTCCTAGCAATGTCTTGAGGACACATTAACTGTTAAACATTCTTGGCATCCACGACAAAAATTACAGTGAAAAACTGCAAAAAAAATGTGCTTAGACCTACATAGAGGTCGGTAAAATGGTACCCAGCTTGCTGGGGGAAAGGTAATTACTACTGGGGAAGGCAATGTCAAACCACCCCAATCTATAGTCTGCCAGGAAAACACCACGAAAGCGGCATCTCCCCAGGGGTCACATGACTCGGTGCTTGCACAGGGGAACCTTTCCTTTTCTATATTTTGGAAGGTGTTAAAGAGTTTTGGGTAGTTGCCTATAAATAGTTGAGATTAAGGTGAACATTAACATGAAGGGGCGTGGTGGCTCAGTGGGTAAGACGCCAGGCTTATCGATCGGAAGATCGCAAGTTCGGAGGTTCGAATCCCTAGTCCTGCGTGCGGAGTGAGCTCCCACACTAGCTCCAGCTCTTGCCAACCTAGCAATTCGAAAGCAGGCAAATGCAAGTAGATTAATAGGTACCACTTTGGTGGGTAGGTAACAGCGTTCCGTGCGCGTCATGCGGCCACATGACTGTGGAACCGTCTTCGGACAATGCTGGCTCTTCGGCTAACAAACAGAGATGAACACCGGCCCCTAGAGTTGGACACGACTGCACAAATGTGCGGGGGGAACCTTTACCTTTACCTTAAGGTGAACATTAAATTCACAAACATTCTAAAACCAGGGAAAGTAGAGCTATTATCTTAACATGTGATACTGGGAAATTTCCTTCTTAATGAAAAGCTGCATAGTCTATTATTTTAGTTCCCTCTTCCTATTTTTGTGACATTGTTAAGAAATTGTGAGGTTATTGTATGGATGGGAAGGACCTGCTGAAACTATAAAATAATCCAGGAACTTGGAAAGGATGATCATCTGTTTTAAAACCCTACATATCTCAGTGTTGATAATTCTTTCTTAATAACTTCCACTTTTTCATTGCAACTTCCATGGTTCATCAACTCATTCTCCACTATCAGCAGCTGTATCCTGCACATTATCATGATGAACATGTGATATTACACTGAGAGTCAGTGGGGGACATTCCAAGTTTTGCTCATTAGTTAGACGATCCATTGTCTTTAAACAAGGAACTACACTGCCTTTACATTACCAAAAATGTCTGGGCATGTAATTTTCAGCTATCTGTTATTGTTATTTATTTGTTTATTGATTTAAAACATTTGTTTAGCTGCCCATCTTAAAGCCAAATTCTGGGTGGCTTACAACCCAGATATAAAACAATATGGAGTCCTTGGTGCTCTCTGAGCCTTGTTGTTTTCTTGCAGACGTTTCATTGCCAGGCTAGGCAACATCTTCAGTGCAAAAAGGGAGTGGGACTTGCTCTCTGTTTATATACCATGGCTTGTCCTGCTTGTGTTGGTGGAGGTGTTGTTCTCCCCTTAGGAGTTCCTTGATTGGGCTGTTGTTTGCTGCTTGGTTGATTGACTGAGTTGATAGTTCCTTGATTAGGGTATATTGTGCTGTTTGATTGTTCCTCTGGTGCTAATCCTGGTGTTAATCTTTGCATATCTGGGTATTGATTGCTAGCAAGGAGGTGTTCTGGTCTTTTTGGCTTTTCTATTGTCTCTTATGAATGGTCTTATGAATCATCTCTTCCATTGATAAAACAATGTATACAGAAATAAAAGCAAAAGAAACAGTAAAACCAAGAATGGAAAAATCTGGCACCACAACCACACTTCCCTGATGAACTCACAACATTCTCATCCTGTTCTGACCTCACCCTGTCACAATGCTTGGGGAAAGATCCAGGTCTTTTTTTTTATAAGAACTTTATTAAGTTTCAAACAAAGATAAAAGCTACAGAAAAACAAAAAACTACAAAGAAAAAAAGAAAAAAAAGAAAAAACTAAAAAATGTGGAAACACATGATAATTTTTTTTAAGATTACAAAAAGAGGTGACTTCCGACTTTTAACAGCAAGGATATACAACAATTTTCCATAGTCAATCCCTTACTCTATATTAAACCAAAATCACATTATTTCTATAAATCATTCCATTGGCATATTATAAAAATCACTAAATACAATTGCTCCCTCCCCTTATATTGAAAGGAAAAAAAAAGATATATAAAAGTGCTTTAAAGGTGATAACCAGCATCTTGAATTGAATAGTTTTGGCGGACAGGTTGCAGTAGTAAAATTCTTAAAAATTAAGTGCCAGTTGCATCTGAATGTAAGTGCTTTATGTATTCTCTCTCTCTCTCTCTCTCTCTCTCTCTTTCTCTCTCTCTCTCTCTCCCTCCCTCCCTCCCTCCCTCCTCCCCCACTTCCCCTTTCTCAGCAAACCATTATCAAGGCTCAGGCAGTGGGAGAATTTAGGTTTCATGATTCAAGGGAACAAATTCAAAATACCCATAAGACTCCTGATTTCTGATTGGATTTTCTTTTTTTTTACCACTCTGCTGCTTCCAACCTTTTTTCAGCTTTTGTATGCATGCGTGTGTGTGTGTCATATGTATATGTACACGTACACGCACACATACACACTCATATATTACACCAGTGACATGTTGTTGGACCCATTTTTACTACAAAGGTTCTAAATTGGAGACAATGAACATTGTAAATAGAGTTGTCAGAACATTGCACTTTGTTCTGAGCATACATTCATTACAGATGAAACTATGGTCTCCTTTGATGTGTCCTCCCTTTTCACCAGCATCCCCACCACTCATGCTCTATCCGCTGTCAGGAAGAGACTAGAAGAGGACAGCACCCTGGAAAGGAGAAGCCATCTCAACCCAAACCAGATCTGCCATCTTCTGGACCTGTGTCTTAACACCACTTATTTCACATACAGAGGTGACTTTTACAGACAAAAACACGGCTGTGCCATGGGTTCTCCTGTGTCACCCATTGTGGCCAATTTATACATGGAAGAAGTGGAGAAGAAAGCACTCAACACATTCCAGGGAACGGTGCCCACCCACTGGTTTAGGTATGTGGATGACACCTGGGTCAAAATCAAGGCCCAGGAAGTACAGGCCTTCACGGACCATATAAACACTATAGATGCCAACATTAGCTTCACCAGAGAAGACACCAAGGACAACAGACTGGCATTCCTAGACTGTGAAGTCCTCATTGGGACCGGTGGCAAGCTAGAAATAGGGATCTACAGGAAACCCCCACACACAGATCAATATCTGATGTTTGACTCCCACCATCCACTGCAACACAAACTAGGAGTCATCAGGACATTGTCACACAGAGCAGAAACCATCCCCACCTCCATGGATTCCAAAAAGAATGAAAAGCAGCACCTGAGAACAGCCCTGAAGGCCTGTGGATATCCAAATTGGGCCTTCACCAAATCTAAATCTACCAGACCTAAAACAGCGACAGATAGGGCTGAGACTCAGAGTAAACGAAAGAACCTGGTCATTCCCTACATGGCTGGCGTGTCTGAAAAGATAAAACGGATATTTGGCAAACACCACATACCTGTATATTTCAAACCCACCAACACACTGAGACAGAGGCTTGTACACCCCAAAGATCAAACTCCAAAACACAAGAAAAGCAATGTAGTTTATGCAATCCAGTGTAGTAAGGAGTGCTCTGAACTCTACATTGGAGAAACCAAACAACCTATGTACAGGAGGATGGCCCAACACAGGAGAAATAACACCACAGGACCAGAGTCAGCAGTTTATCTTCATCTAAAGGAAAAAGGACACTCATTTGAGGACATTGATGTTCACATTTTAGACAGAGAAGATAGGTGGTTTGAGAGAGAGGTCAAGGAATCCATTTATGCCAACTTGGAAAATCCTTCCTTGAATAAAGGTGGGGGCCTCAGGCATAAACTCTCCCCCATCTTCCTCCCCGTGTTGTCTTCTGTGCCTAGGAAGATTAAGACCATTTCAGAAGCTCAACAGCAGCATGGTGATCTTAACGACCCTCCTTTAGATGATAAAAGGACTTAAAAATTACATCTCAATATAACCATGACCTAGCCCCAGGTGTAAGGTCACACAGCTACCTAGGAACATATTTAGGATTCCCTTACCAACTTTGCTCAGACTGAAGAAGCTCCTTGGATAAGGAGTGAAACGTTTCCACTAAGAAAATAGAAATCCAGTTGACATGATTCAAGCTACAGTCAGGTGTAGAATGTTCCTCTATGGTTGGATAAATATGGCAGCTTTCAGTTATTAGCTCACCAGTGCATAGTTGGACTATGTTATGGTGCCAACATGGCAGGATAAATTTTAATCTGATGTAACATGGACAAGTTCAAGCATACTGTCAACCTTTTATAAGTCTGGATATTGTTACAATTACCGTAGGGTCAACCTATATGCTGACATTCCACAAAATATGTTGTTATTTTGGTCAAACCTTACCCAATATATTCTTTAATTCATTCTGTCTAATAATTTTTGTGCAGTCCTTTTTAAAATATCCTTGTAAATATTGTCCTAAGATTAGAATTCTGTGTAGGTATGTACAGTATGTACTGTATGTGTGCATATGTGGTGCCTTTAAATCAGCCAGAAGACCTCTTGAGGAGAATACATCTAAAATGGTTGCCAGCAAATCCTACATATCATACGACTTTAAAAGCAAATGGAATATTGTCTTTTAGAAAAATGGCTGCCCATGCTACAATTTTCTATATAGCAGTGTTTCTCAACCTTGGCAATTTTAAGATGTGAGGACCTTGCTGGCTGGGGAATTCTGGGAGTTGAAGTCCACATATGGATTATCTCTGTCTCAGACCTCAGCTCACCTCACATTGTTCTATTTTCTTTGTTCCATGCATTATTTAATACCTCTTAAACATATCCCTCCTTGGTTGCTTTCTTTTAAACTAAAGTGTCCCAAATATTATGGGTTATTCTCACATGGAAGATATTTGACTGTCCTACCCCATTCACCAAATATTTTGCTTTCCCTCTTCTGTATTTTTTACAACAAATTTATATTCTTTTTTGAAAGTGGTGACATGAACTGCATGGCAGATGTGAACATACCCAGAGATTTGGATAAAGGCATTATAAACCCTTTCTTAATGATCCCTGACATGGATTTTGCCTTTTTCACAGCTGCCACACACCAAGTCTCCATCTAAATGATGTATTCACTAGGATCCCAAGATTTTGTTCCTGGTTAGTTTCTCAACCCATCAGTGCATATAGGAAGTTAAGATTTTTCACCCCAATATGCATACTTTTTCACTTTCTTAAATTGAAATAAATTACCATCTTTGACCATTCAGTCCATTTATAGATGAATTTCTGGACCTCTTCACAATCACTGTTGGTTTTCACCACTTCAACAGTTTGCACTGAAATCCATTAAAAGTCAAGTGCTCATACCCAAGACAGCTAAATATACCCTAGAACATTTGAGAAGGAACTTTATCAAAGGCTCTTCACAATCACATTTAATTTTTGCCATCCTGAATAGCTTGATGTCATTCACAAATTGGCCAATTTACTGCTTATTCCTAAATCAAGATAATTTAAGTTAGAAAGCACCACTCCCAAGACAGATCCTTGAGAGACTCTCACTTTTATTTTCCTCCATTAAGAAAATTGCCCTTTACTTCCAACTGTTTGCTTTCTGCTTTTTAATCAGTTAGCAATCTATAAGACCATGGGTCTTTGTATCCCATGACCACTAAGTTTGCTCAGGAGCCTTCGATAATGAACTTTCAGTGTTGACAGAACCACCTCAATCTACAAACCCGTTGACATCTTAAAAAGCTCTGCAACATTGGTGAGGCAGGATGATACTTTGCAGTATAGGTAAAGATAAAGGTTTTCCCCTGCACAGTCGTGTCCAACTCTAGGGGGCGGTGCTCATCTCCGTTTCTTAGCCAAAGAGCAAGTGCTCTCCGAAGACGTTTCTGTGGTCATGTGGACGGCATGACACGTGCAGAACGCGGTTACCATCCCACCGAAGTGGGATAAATAGGTACATTTATCTACTTGCGTTTGCATGCTTTCGAATTGCTAGGTTGGCAAGAGCTGGGGCAAGTGCGGGAGCTTACTCCGTCACGCAGCGCTCGGGTCTCAAACCGCCAACCTTCCGATCGACAAGCCTGGCATCTTAACCACTGAGCCATCGTGCCCCCTTTGCAGTGTACATTCTGATTATACTTCAGCAAGGCTTGTTCCTCAATGTGCTTAGTCATTTTTTTCTTTGAGTCCCATTACTGCAAATGTGCCTGGAACAGACATTAAAAATTGATTGGCCTATAATTTTCCTTACCTAGATCCCTTTTAAAAATTGGTCTCACATTGAAAAGTGAGATTTTCAACGATTAAGAGTCTTCTGGCTCTTAATCTAGTTTGAGAGACTAGTTACATATTTTTGCTAGGATGTCAGCAATTTCATGTTTGAGCTTCTGGGTGGATGGCATTTGGATTTGGCGATTTGTTAAGATGTAAGTATCTCAGAATCCCAGAACATCTTCTGTTGACAACACAATTTGCTTTAGTTCCTCCTATTCTCTCACTGGGAAAGTCAGTACAGATCCCAATATTTCTCTTACAGTATACCTTACATAGTAAAGACAGAAGCAAAGAATTCATTCAGTTTCTCTACAATCTTAGTCTTCTTGAGCATCCTTTTTACTTCTTTGTTGCCTTATGGCCTAATTGTTTCTCTGTCTGGTTTTCAGCATTAAATATATTTAAAGAAGTTAAGTGGGAGGTGGGGGTTGGCAATAGGCTTTTCAAATTCCTTTTTTGCAATCCTTTCATAGCTGTCTGTTCCTAATCACAATGACAGCAAAATGATGGCATGGTGCTTGGTGGTCTTGAAGGTGAGCAGATGTTGTATGTTTACATGATATCCATCTCTGGTCTAGGAACAAATGGTTTTCTGCCTCACTGCCTCAGACCTGACATACTTTACCCATACACAGCCAGATGAAATTATTTTGACACTTGAAGAAAATCTTCAGTTCTTGTTGACATAAAAATACAAAAGGAAACCATTTTTGCCTTTTCATGAAGCCTATAGAGCTACTAGTGTTCCTCTCAGAGCCTCAGCAGAAAGGAGATGAAATGATTGTGCAGTTGAAGCTTTGGTAACTCAGTCCCTACCATTCACTATATTCCATATTCTAAGGTCCTTAGTTTGGCCATTTCCGTACAAGTGGCTTATAGTATCTTGATAGCATCACTAGTCTTCATTGAAGTGATATAAAGCCTGTCCTTATTACTGTTATTCTGGAAAAATGGTGGTTTGATGGCTCTACCTGACACTCTAAGTTACTGGTGGGGAAATAACCTCTGGCATGTGAATGACGACAACATTCAGCCAATGAATATGGAACATGATGATTGGCGGTTGGTGAATTATATGACTATATGAAGTCATTCTATAACGTTTAAGTGGAGAGACTGTGTTTCATAAAACCGTGGAGTATTAAGCTGAAGGAAAAGGGTTTTGGTACTTGATGTGTGTGGCATGTTACATCCCTTCATTGGTTCTTACTGTGCATAGATAAAGCCAGTCTGCAAATACCTTCCAATAGAGAGCCAGTTTGGTCTAGTGGTTAAGGTGCTGGGCTAGAAACCAGGAGTCTGTGAGTTCTAGTCCCGCTTTAGGCATGAAAGCCAGCTGGGTGATCTTGGGCCAGTCACTCTCTCTCAGTCTAACTCACCTCACAGGGTTGCTGTTGTGGGGAAAAGAGGAGGAGGAAGGCATATTAGCTATGTTCGCCACCTTGAGTTATTTATAAAAATAATAAAGGCGGGATAAAAATTAACTAAATTAAATAAATAAATATCATGCTAGACTCCTTTGGAGTATATGGCATGATGTATGAAGGTGAGCTTAAAATCTTTTGGGCCTATTTTGCCTGAATGTAGACCATTTCTCATGTACATCCTTTTGCAATATTTTTGAAATAATATAGAAGAGCCAAAATATAATAAAACATCCTGAAAGAGTGCTGCAGTTAAATTGATGGTACTGAAATGTGATGTAGGCTTTTCTTTGTGCTGATTAAAGAGATAAATAAGTGGAAGATGGAAGATTTTTTTAAAAAAATTAGAGCTAAAATGTCTTAAGGCTGCTGGTAATGGACCCAGTGATCTTTTTACAGTTGTTAATGGATATCTAATTGGGATTTATTTCAATGGAGTTTGGGGGCCTTCAGATCATATAAGCACCGAGGGAATGTTATAGCCCAGGGGATCAACATGATCTCTCTAGAGGTCATGTTTGAAGAATAAAATTAATAGATATGACTTACAGTCCAAATTCATTGCCATTTAGAAACACCTACAGGAACAAGACAATTTCTTTTCAACTTGAAGAACAGTATTATTTGACATCTCCCCCCCCCCCAAAAAAAAAAAAAGAGATAGTGGAATGGCTACCTGAATAATAGGAAATGAATCATGTTTAATGGGGTTAGGATTCAGAAATCTTATGCACTGAGTTTTTTCATGCAGTAAGAACCAGTGCTGTCCATATCAAATAGGAAACCTATGGTTCAAGAAGGTGTAAGGGCCATATTTTCTATTTGGCAGAGTGAGGCAATAACCCCAGGCAACAACGCAGAGAAACAAAGGTGGCAGTCCCCCATTGTTCTTCTTGAATTCCAAGGCAGTTTTCCTGCTGGAGGTCAGAACTCTGTGTGCCACATGGCCATTTCAGTTGCACTATGGTGGTCCCAGTATTGGAATCTGATTTAACTGTGTAGCTACTTTCTGTATGAATGAAAAAGAGTTGCTGTCTTGTTTTGCTGCTAATAAAAGCAACCCAAATCAAGCTCTTTTTTAATATCTTGCATAACTTTCCTAATATTCCAATATCTTTTTTTTTGCAGATATAATTTTTTATTATTACATTCAACATAAAACATAAACAAAACATATAACACATAACAATGATCATATATAACACATAACAATGGTTACATTTATGTATATATATTTACATTTGATTTTATATAATTATTTTTATTATATTTAATACAATGTATCCTTCTTTTTTTGTCTCTAATCTTTTCTCTCCTTTATCTTTCAATCTCTTCTAACCTATTCTTTCTCTATCTATTCCTTTCCCTTTCCTTTCCTTTTGATTCTTCCTTTAACTCCTTTTCTCTTTCATCCATTCCCTTCTTCTTTTTTAACCCCCTCTCTCTCTCTCTCTAATCTCTTCTCTCACTTACCTTACTCACTCTTTCTAACCCTCCCATCTCTCTCTTTTCCTTTCCTTTATCTTCCATTTTTATTCTTCCTTTTATCCTTTCATCCATTCCTTTCTTCTTCTTCTTCTTCTTCTTCTTCTTCTTCTTCTTCTTCTTCTTCTTCTTCTTCTTCTTCTTCTTCTTCTTCTTCTTCTTTTTATTTGACCTTCTCATTCTCTCTAATATGTTCTCTCATACTCCCTCTTTCTCTCTCTAACCTCTTCTCTCTCTTCTCTTCTGCTCTATCTTCTTTTCCTATCTTTCTTTCCCTTTTTACCCTTTCTATCCTCTTTTTCTTTCTAACCTAATCCTTTCTTTTTCTTCTTACTTTATATATATTTATCATTCTTTTTCTCCCTTTTCTTACATTATATTATTTATTTATTTATATATTTGTATCAAATTTAATCTTAAGTTTAAATCTTTGTTTTATAATACACAATACATACATACACTCCATTAAAATTCTTCCAGTTTTCTTAACAAAAAAAAAATTCTTGTAAATACTTGATTTACATTTTTCTCTTCTTATACCTCTTTTTTTTCCCTTCGCCCCTTCTTTATTTGTACTTTTTTTTTTATTATTATTATTATTTGTTCTCTATTTAATGTTATATTCTTTTTGAATATATTTTATGAAGGGGTCCCATGTTTCATTGTACTTCCCCATTTCTTTTCCTTTTATTAAATTTGTTAATTTGTCTGTTTGCATTAAATCCATTACTTTTATAATCCATTCTTCTTTTGTTGGAATATTTTCTTGTTTCCAGTATTGGGCGTATTTTATCCTTGCAGCTGTACTTAGATACTGAAATAAAACCTTTTGTTTTTTTATTTATATTGTCTTCAATTTTACCCAATAAATATAATTCTGGTCTCATTCTTATTTCTTTGTCGAATATTTTACATACATATTTATGTATTTTGACCCAATATTTTTTTGCTTTTTCACATAGCCACCATACATGGTAGAAAGAACCCCTTTTGTTTTTGCATTTCCAACATAAAATAGAGTTACTCATTTTTTATTTAAACAACACCTCAGGAGACATGTACCATCTAAAAATCATTTTATACATGTTTTCTCTTAAATCATTACTTAAAGTAAATTTTATATTTTTGACCCAGATTTCTTGCCAATCTTCATATGTAATTTCAATTCCTAAATTTTCCTCCCATTTTTTCATGTATTTTTTAATTTTTATGTCCTTGGTTTTCATTTCCAGTAATGTTTTATATATTTTAGAAATTAAATGTTCTTCCTCTTTTTCTAATATATTATCCCAATTATTTTCTATTTTTGTAAATTGATAATTTTTTTCATCTATTTTATATTGCTCTTTTAATTGGAAATACGTAAACCAATGACATATTATATTTTCATTTTCTAGTTCTTCCCTTGTTTTAAGTTTCTGAGTATTTCCTTCAAATTTTAACAAATTTTTATATCTTATATATTCTTTTTTATTTTGACTCCCTAATCTGGTACATGCCTCTTGGGTTGACACCCATAGTGGAAGATTTGGTAATAGTGTTTTTTTGTATTTGTTCCAAATATTTAGCAAGGATTTTCTTATTATGTGGTTATTAAATGCCTTATGTATTTTGCTTTTATTATACCACATGTAACCGTGCCAACCATATCTATTGTCGTGTCCTTCTAAATTCAGTAATTTTTCATTTTCTAGTTTTATCCAATCTTTAATCCATATTAGGCCGCATGTTTCATAATATAATTTAAGGTCTGGCATTGCTAATCCCCCTCTATCTTTTGTGTCTTGTAAATATTTTAATTTTATTCTAGGTTTTTTCTTTTGCCATATAAATTTGGATATTTCTTTTTGCCATTTTATAAAAAATTGGTTTTTAATCATAATCGGGATTGTTTGGAACAAATACAAAAATCTTGGTAGTATATTCATTTTTATTGTAGCAATTCTCCCCAGTAA
This sequence comes from Charina bottae, assembly GCA_023362775.1. Classification (NCBI taxonomy): domain Eukaryota; kingdom Metazoa; phylum Chordata; class Lepidosauria; order Squamata; family Charinaidae; genus Charina; species Charina bottae. The sequence goes on from JALMGJ010000005.1 coordinate 51,528,994, forward strand.
TGATAACTGTAAATTTGCCCATTTTTCAAGATCTTTTTTAATTTCTTTTTTTTTTTTTGCAGATATAATTTTTTATTATTACATTCAACATAAAACATAAACAAAACATATAACGCATAACAATGATCATATATAACACATAACAATGGTTACATTTATGTATATATATTTACATTTGATTTTATATAATTATTTTTATTATATTTAATACAATGTATCCTTCTTTTTTTGTCTCTAATCTTTTCTCTCCTTTATCTTTCAATCTCTTCTAACCTATTCTCTCTCTATCTATTCCTTTCCCTTTCCTTTCCTTTTGATTCTTCCTTTAACTCCTTTTCTCTTTCATCCATTCCCTTCTTCTTTTTTAACCCTCTCTCTCTCTCTCTCTAATCTCTTCTCTCACTTACCTTACTCACTCTTTCTAACCCTCCCATCTCTCTCTTTTCCTTTCCTTTATCTTTCATTTTTATTCTTCCTTTTATCCTTTCATCCATTCCTTTCTTCTTCTTCTTCTTCTTCTTCTTCTTCTTCTTCTTCTTCTTCTTCTTCTTCTTCTTCTTCTTCTTCTTATTTTTATTTGACCTTCTCATTCTCTCTAATATCTTCTCTCATACTCCCTCTTTCTCTCTCTAACCTCTTCTCTCTCTTCTCTTCTGCTCTCTCTTCTTTTCCTATCTTTCTTTCCCTTTTCACCCTTTCTATCCTCTTTTTCTTTCTAACCTAATCCTTTCTTTTTCTTCTTACTTTATATATATTTATCATTCTTTTTCTCCCTTTCCTTACATTATATTATTTATTTATATATTTGTATCAAATTCAATCTTAAGTTTAAATCTTTGTTTTATAATACATAATACATACATACACTCCATTAAAATTCTTCCAGTAACTTATGATGTATGATTTCCCACTTCAAATCATTTTACTGAGCTAGAAAATGTTCAGCAAAATGATGCCAGGACAATAAGTCAGATTAGGTGTTATAAAGGGGTTGGAGGAATTCAGTACTGAAGTGCTGGCGTTTTTTTTTTTTTACCACATGGTCATGTTTTTGCAATGTGTAGTGCAGTCCTTGAAGCACTGAGACAATATGGGAAGATATATTCAGATTCTGCTGCTGATAGTGTTTGGTTGTTTGGCTAAAATATAGTTGGCTAATATGTTGTACAAACCTAAATATTGTACTTTATGGTTGAGTATATTGAACAATGCCAGACTGGTCAAAATTAAATATCATGGTGCATAGAGTTCAGCTGAAGGCCCTATTGCTATGTGCCCATGAGCACAAATGTGTCCTCTTTTGATGTTCCATGAACTCCCTATTATTGAGAGAGAGAGAGAGAGAGAGAGAGAGAGATAGAGAGAGAGAGAGAGAGAGAGAGAGAGAACCAAAACATCAGACTCCAGTATCATTTTCCCTTTCCTAACAGACCACAATGCCCCCTTGTTATTCTTAGAAATAAAACCAATGGGGGCTCATAGCCCACTACATTGCTTGAAAATTTGCTTACCTGCCCAAGAAAAATGCAAAGAAATAATTACTGACAGGCAATCCTGGTGAAATGATGTCAGAAGTAACTGAGTGATGCAACAACAAATATATGAGTGTGGGGCTGTCAAGAGGTACAGGCAGAGGTAGAAGAGATATACTGTACCTTTGTCTAAATGTTAAAATTAACATTTTCAAACTCCATTCTTTTTTGTACTTTTCCAGTTTTGTTTTTCTCCTTTGTAATTATTTTTTAAAATGTAATCAATTCTGAAATTATACTGATTTATTTTTCTTGACTGAGCATAATATTCTAAGACAATTATTTAGAATACTGTAATTGTCCATGACTCTGTCTTTCAAGTAAGTGTGCTTAAAGTAATAGTTTGCTTTATTCTCTGTGTCTTCTATTAGGCCTATTTCTTCACAATCTGGTATATACTTTTCACCTTAACTTTATCTTATGTATGTATGTATGTATGCATGTATATATGTATGCATTCAATTTGTATGACTGACCATCTCAGCAAGTCCAGAGTCACTTGTTTGAGATGGGTGGCCATATAAATTGAATGAATGAATGAATGAATGAATGAATGAATGAATGAATGAATGAATGACTGACTGACTGACTGACTGACTGACTGACTGACTGACTGACTCTAGGTGGCGAACGATCTTAAAATAAATTAAAAACAAATTCCCATCGTAAATGCAGATTTAAAATACACAGCAGCCGAGGAGGGTGTATTGCTAGGATTCCCCTTATTCCCTATCATCACTTAAGTGCTTTATGAAAGCTATTACTCCTAAGTGAACAAAAGGGATAGTACTATAGCATTTTACAATATAAAGCGGGAAAAGAAGAAGTGCTCTTTCAAACTCTCTAATATGGTGATTTGACGACAGACATTGGCAACTATCCAATTAGTATATGAGAAGTATAAGCTGCACAGAGAAAGACTCCAATAAAAGTATTTTTGTAAACAACAACAGCTTAATTGCTTCTATGACTAAAATTAAAGTCTTTTTATGGGCTAAAATGGATTTTTTTTTTTAAAAAAAGGTTCTCTTTACAATATGAATTGTGCAACTACCTATTATGTAATTGAATAATTTAATATACGGTAATGACAGACAGGGGCCTTTTAATGTCTGGAATAAAACTGCTATTTTCTTTTGACTTGGATGTATTTCAACTTCAGTGTTATATAATTCTTTGAATTATCCATCCTTTCTTTCTTGGAATTTAACTACATGCAGACTGCATTTTAACTCGGTCAGTTTGCTTCCTGTTTAGTCATGTCTAGAGAGCACTGTAAACATTTCTTGCTGCTTTAGAGTTCAGCTAATCTGTCCATTCCACCATCAGTGGAGTTAGCAGGCATGAGCAAAACAATTGTGCTGTTGAGAAGCACAATTTAAAGGTGGCAGGTTCTGAAGTGGAAGCTAGCCAGTGGGATCGACTCCAAGTTTTGTGACATTACACTTCCAATTGATCAATTTGGAAAACTAGATGTAAGATGGGCTGAATTTTGCAGGGATTAAAAAAAATAAGCGAGAAAGAAAATCACAGGAGTAGCGGGATGGGAATGTTACCTTGTTTACCTCCATTTTTCTCCCTGTTTTACTCTAAAAGAGATGTCAATGATGATTTTCACACTCTGTTATCTAAGGATGCTGCACATGAAGTTGTGTCATTTTAAATACATAACACACCACTCATATTGAAAAGTATCAGTTTTGTTAGTAGCATCATTCTTCCCATAAATTGTCTCTCATTCCTTGTCCATTTGTATTGTGTAGTCGTATAGAAAGGTAAAGATAACCCCAGGACTAGATTATTTTTTTTCCAAAGGGAAGTTTAGAACTGAGCACCAAAAAGCAATTTCTTTCATAGGCTTGCGTGGGAGATGACTATGCTGTGGTGGTACTTTTAGCCCCCATTCATATTCTGCGGTTTTCTTAAGCTAACAGTTTGTAAATCCTTGACCTTGGCCATAGAAAAAATCCTTCTATGGTTACCAAATAAGTCTGAAACCCAATTCATTTGGATAACTGAATGTTTGAATTTTTAGAAGTTTGGCTACTCTGCTCATTCATTATAGATTCAAACAAAAATTTTCTCCATCAAATACATTTGAAATTATTTTCCTTGCCCCCCCCCCGCAATTTTTTTTTTACTATGTCACCAAATAGGAATGCCCTTAATATATCCCAAATAAATGTTTAGCACTTTTTTTCTCAGCCCATTACCTACTGATATAGGCAGGTTTATTTTATGATCTGGGATTTGTTTAGCTGCAGGCTAAAGTAGATTGGCCACAAGTGGTTTTTTTGAATGATATAATCGAACCCATGAAATACCCCCTACAAGTTTCATAGTGCTGCCTATAAATAAATAAATGCGAGCAAGAGATTGGTGATTGGTCTATAAATAAATAAATGCGAGCAAGAGATTGGTGATTGTTGCAATTAACCATTCAGTGCGTGCATGCGTGCATGTGTGTGTGAGAGAATAGGGGTTGTTTTATGTAATGTATCTCATTTTTGAAGCAGTATCTCAAACTAGGTGGCACCTGAATAAAAATAAGATCTCAGAAACAAAAGAACTCAGTGATAAAAGAGTTGCTTTCATTTAATGCTCCAGGCACCCATGCTGTAAAGAAGCCAAAGTGAATGTGTGAGCATCAGAGACAATCACTGGGGGTGAGAGAGTGGGCAGGCAGCAGCCAGTGCTGTATGTAACTCTACATAAACATTTAAATCAAACCAGCTGAATAACAATTTAGGACATAAAAGTAAGGTGGAATGAAATACAGAGAAACAAATGTCCAGTTTAATCACAATTAAACAAGAGAGAGATATCATAAAACAGCATATGAAGAAAACAAAGGCGGCAAAGGAGAAAATCACAGGGGCTCAGTCCTTTGATTTGGTTAGATCATATAGCACTTTGTGGAATCAAGCTTAAATTTTCAGTCAAGTCCTGTGCTTTCTAAGCCAGTTGGGGTAAATATATATATATTTGTTTCAGCATGATACCTTTTTCTACAAGACTTCTGCTTACCCACCCACTTACCCATTGCAGGGTCATGCTTGAAGATGGATGATCTCTTCTTCCTCCCCTGCTACCTTTTCAGCCACAATATTCTCTGTTTTAGGTGCTTTTTTGTTTTCTGTTGTTTTAACTATGATTAAACATAGGTGAAAGAGAGATCTTTACCCATAGTTTAGATCAGCCTTCCCTAACCTAGGGCTCTTCTGAAGTGATAGATAATAATTATCAAGGCAACATAGCCATGGATGATGTGATTGGGGCTACCAGAAATTATAGCCCAAAGTATTTGGAGGACACCAAATCAGGGAAGGCTGCTTGTTCAGCTTTTGAGAATCCTTATGATCCCTTCATTGTATGAAAATTGTATAATAGATTTCTGTTTGATATTCCACAAGATGTGTATTTTTTCCTCCAAATTCCCTTCTGTTCATATGTCAAAATGTGAAATTTACACAGACAGTTCTATTATTTGGTGTTCCACAATTAATGGTAACTGAAAGCTAAGCTAGATGCAGTTTTAGCTGTGAGTTTAGTCCTGGTATAGTGAGCTGAATTGGAACAATGGCAAAGGTTAAGGAGATTAATCTTTGTCACCTATCAATATCTTATTTGGCATTATCTCTTCCCCCACACTTATTGTTGTTGGTGGGTGGTGTTATTGTTCTATTTCATTCAATGATATTGCTTTGCTATATATAGTTCCTCTTGTTTTTTACCAGCAGTTCTGCAGTTTTTACACAGTGCCTTAAACACAAGCCAGCTGCACTTTTTCCGTAGATTAGTTATAATTATAATTTGCATTGTATTGTGTCCTCAAAGATGGCTCCCAATATACTAGGCACAGTGTAATAGACCATCTTCTAGTCTGAACAGATGATTGAATAATTTCATCAAGTGTTATTGCACTAACACTGTTTCATTTCAGACAGAGTATAGTTTCCTGCCAAAAAGAAACAGAATAAGAAGGTACATTTCAAAAAGACCACAATTTTGTGCATTGATCTGCAGAACAAGGACCAATCTTTCTCATCATAATAATTGAAGATTCTCAGCAATCTTAGCAATCAAAACTGGATATAGCAGGCAACTCTCTGTCTACAAAGGTATCGCCAATTTTCTGGGCCCTAAAGCCTGATAGTATAATTATGATTTATAGGTAAATCTTTTGCTTTTCTCTTTATAAAGAGTGCAAGAAAACAGATAATACATCATATCCTTCTCTGCAGAAAAGAGAGCTCTGTAGTATTATAGCATCAAACTATGTACTATAGAGTAATTTCACATGATTTTGATCAGCAATTTGGCTTCCTCCAGAAGATTAGGATTTCAGCCCCATGAACACAAGGCAGCATGACCAATAGGAAGGATTATGGGAGTTTAGGCCCCAAATAGCTGGACAGCACTAAATTGCTTATCCTTAATTTAGATTTCGTTCACTTGATATTGGTTTTTCTAGCTGATAGAATAATATTTGTAACCCTCTCCCATATAGCAATTTCTCTAAATGTGTATGGCAAAGTGAATAGGCTTGCAAAATGTAATGTCCTGAGAATAAATGTAATGCTTAGCACACAGTTCAACACTGTATGTATGAATGTATGTCATGCATTTAAGATGGAGAGCCAGTTTGGTCTAGTGGTTAAGGCAACGGGCTAGAAACCAGGAGACTGAGTGTTCTAGTCCCACCTTAGGCATGAAAGCCGACTGGGTGACCTTGGGCCGGTCACTCTCTCTCAGCCCAGCTCACCTCACAGGGTTGTTGTTGTGGGGAAAATAGGAGGAAGGAGTATTAGGTATGTTTGCCGCCTTGAGTTATTTATAAAAATAATAAAGTCGGGATAGAAAATAAATAAATAAATAAATACTATTGCGTGTGTTTTGATTCTAACATGAAATGCAAAAGCACATGTGCATATATTTTTTCCTGTGGAAAAAGGAGTTTGTGCAATAAACAGATACCTTTTCTTTTACAAAGTGTTGTTCTTCAATCACACATAATCTTTTATCATCAGGTATAAGGAGTGAAGTATAAGGGGTATGGTGGCTCAGCGGGTAAGATGCCAGACTTGTTGATCGGAAGATCGCAAGTTCGGAGGTTCGAATCCCTAGTCCCGCATGACGGAGTGAGCTCCCGCACTAGTCCCAGCTCTTGCCAACCTAGCAATTCGAAAGCATGTAAATGCAAGTAGATAAATAGGTACCACTTCGGTGGGAAGGTAACAGCTTTCCCCGCGCGTCATGCTGGCCAAAGACAATGGAAGTGTTTTTGGACAACGCTGGCTCTTCGGCTAACAAACGGAGATGAGCTCCGGCCCCTAGAGTCGGACACGACTGCACAAATGTGCGGGGGGAACCTTTACCTTTATAAGAAGTGAAGTGGGTGTGTAGTCAGCGGCTGGGTTTGCAGATTGTGGTAGCTCATAATGTAGTTATACAGTCAATTGTTGATCTGTTTAGTATGACAAGGTATCTTTTAACTCTGGTTGTTGACCCATCTGGTTTATCCTTAGCAGCAAAAGCAATCCTTTGCTGAGGGTATTCACGAAATCCTAAAGATTAAAGCTCACATTACAGCAATAAGGAGGCTAATAAATCAATCATAATTATGTTACCATATTCAAAACTAAACACATGAAAATGTTACCTCATTCTGGCCGTATAAAATCTAGTTGACTCACTAAGTAACACTGAAAGAAGCTTAGATTTAATCATGTGTTGCAAATCAGGTTTTCTGCCTTGTTAGCTGGAGATCATCATTGCTTTTATTTAAAACTTGTACTTACCTCAGCTTCATTTAAGAACACAATGTGAACATTATGTCTATGAAGGTTCTCAGTCATCCAGGTGGAATTGTCTGTAGCTTGAATCATGTCAACTGGATTTCTATTTTCTTAGTGGAAACGTTTCACTCCTTATCCAAGGAGCTTCTTCAGTCTGAGTAAAGTTAGTAAGGGAATCCTTAAATATGTTTCTAGGCTGGCTGTGTGACCTTGCACCTGGGGCTAGGTCATGGTTATTTTGAGATGTTTGTTTCTAAGTCCCTTTATCATCTAAAGGAGGATCGTTAAGATTACCCTGCTGCTGTTGAGCTTGTGAAATGGTCTTAATCTTCCTAGGCACAGAAGACAAAGCAGGAAGGAAGATAGGGGAAAGGTTATGCCTGAGGCCCCCACCTCTATTCAAGGAAGGATTTTCCAAGTTGGCATGAATGGATTCCTTGACCCCTCTCTCAAACCACCTATCTTCTCTGTCTAAAATGTGAACATTAATGTCCTCAAATGAGTGTCCTTTTTCCTTTAGATGAAGATAAACTGCTGACTCTGGTCCTGTGGTGTTACTTCTCCTGTGTTGGGCCATCCTCCTGTACAAAGGTTGCTTGGTTTCTCCAATGTAGAGTTCAGAGCACTCCTCACTGCACTGGATTGCATACACTACATTGCTTTCCTTGTGTTTTGGAGTTTGATCTTTGGGGTGTACAAGCCTCTGTCTCAGTGTGTTGGTGGGTTTGAAATATACAGGTATGTGGTGTTTGCCAAATATCCGTTTTATCTTTTCAGACACGCCAGCCATGTAAGGAATGACCAGGTTCTTCCGTTTACTCTGAGTCTCAGCCCTATCTGTCGCTGTTTTAGGTCTGGTAGACTTAGATTTAGTGAAGGCCCAATTTGGATATCCACAGGCCTGCAGAGCTGTTCTCAGATGCTGCTTTTCATTCTTTTTGGAATCCATGGAGGTGGGGATGGTTTCTGCTCTGTGTGACAATGTCCTGATGACTCCTAGTTTGTTCTGCAGTGGATGGTGGGAGTCAAACATCAGGTATTGATCTGTGTGTGTGGGTTTCCTGTAGATCCCTATTTCTAGCTTGCCACCGGTCCCAATGAGGACTTCACAGTCTAGGAATGCCAGTCTGTTGTCCTTGGTGTCTTCTCTGGTGAAGCTAATGTTGGCATCTATAGTGTTTATATGGTCCGTGAAGGCCTGTACTTCCTGGGCCTTGATTTTGACCCAGGTGTCATCCACATACCTAAACCAGTGGGTGGGCACCGTTCCCTGGAATGTGTTGAGTGCTTTCTTCTCCACTTCTTCCATGTATAAATTGGCCACAATGGGTGACACAGGAGAACCCATGGCACAGCCGTGTTTTTGTCTGTAAAAGTCACCTCTGTATGTGAAATAAGTGGAGTTAAGACACAGGTCCAGAAGATGGCAGATCTGGTTTGGGTTGAGATGGCTTCTCCTTTCCAGGGTGCTGTCCTCTTCTAGTCTCTTCCTGACAGCGGATAGAGCATGAGTGGTGGGGATGCTGGTGAAAAGGGAGGACACATCAAAGGAGACCATAGTTTCATCTGTATCCAGTTTCAGGATCTTTGCTTTGGAAACAAATTCTTCCGAATTATGGATGTGGTGTTCAGAGTGTCCAACTAGAGGTGCTAGTATGGTAGAGAGGTGTTTGGCAATGTTGTATGTTACCGAATTGATGCTGCTGACTATGGGTCGGAGGGGTGTTCCTTCCTTGTGGATCTTAGGAAGTCCGTAGATGCAGGGGATGGCTTCTCCAGGATACAGACGGTGGTAGGTAATCCTATCGATGGAGCCATCATGTTCCAATTGTTTCAAACTGTCTATTGCCTTTTTCTTGTAATTGTTGGTGGGGTCTCTTTTCAGTTTTTCATATGTATGGTGATCCTCCAAAAGTGAGGTAATTTTATTGTGGTAGTCTGCAGTGTTTAGAACCACTGTACATCTTCCTTTGTCAGCAGGTAAAATGGTGATGGTTTCATCTTTGCTGAGGGCTGTCAGGGCTCTCCTCTCTTGGACGGTAAGGTTGGGGGGAGGAGGTTGAGCACTGGACAGAGCTGCAGATATTTTAAGCCGGAGTTGTTCTGCTTCTTCAAAAGGTAGGTGGTTGTTGTGGATGGCAGATTCTGTGGCTGTAATGAGCTCCACAACCGGAACTTGCTTGGGAGTGATGGCAAAATTAAGACCTTTGGCTAGGACATCTCTCTCTGGTTGGGTAAGTTCTCTGTCTGAGAGATTTTTCACCCACATGTTCTTTTTGTCCTCTGTGGTCCTGTTGTTGTTGTTCCTCCCAGCGGTTTCTCCAGTTCCTTGTTTCTGCTTGCTGCGAGAAAGAAGAATGTCAAATTTCTTAGTTTGCCTCTCCTTTGTCTTGTGATGCTGGGCCAGCTGTACTTTATTGCCAAGCTGAATAACTCTATCCAGGATTGGGTCAGGAAGGGTGGCTGTGAGTTCCTGGTGAAGGTTTTCAAAATTGTATTGCAGGGCATCAATGGTGAAGTGGACTTGCCTTATTCTTTCATTTAGAAGATGTCTTTGTGCCTGCTGCAGGATCTGATCTGCTCTGTGACCCTTAACTGTAGATTGCAGGCGTAGGCTTGTCGGGATGAGTCTCTGTTGTCTGCATCTGAGGTTAAAACGTAGGTGGTTTCTATAGTCTGCCACCTTTCTTGCTGTCTTCTCGAATTTCCTTACCAACTTCAGGGTTTCATCCCCAAAATGTATGGCAATATGTCTATGAAGGTTCTCAGTCATCCAGGTGGAATTGTCTGTAGCTTGAATCATGTCAACTGGATTTCTATTTTCTTAGTGGAAACGTTTCACTCCTTATCCAAGGAGCTTCTTCAGTCTGAGTAAAGTTAGTAAGGGAATCCTTAAATATGTTTCTAGGCTGGCTGTGTGACCTTGCACCTGGGGCTAGGTCATGGTTATTTTGAGATGTTTGTTTCTAAGTCCCTTTATCATCTAAAGGAGGATCGTTAAGATTACCCTGCTGCTGTTGAGCTTGTGAAATGGTCTTAATCTTCCTAGGCACAGAAGACAAAGCAGGAAGGAAGATAGGGGAAAGGTTATGCCTGAGGCCCCCACCTCTATTCAAGGAAGGATTTTCCAAGTTGGCATGAATGGATTCCTTGACCCCTCTCTCAAACCACCTATCTTCTCTGTCTAAAATGTGAACATTAATGTCCTCAAATGAGTGTCCTTTTTCCTTTAGATGAAGATAAACTGCTGACTCTGGTCCTGTGGTGTTACTTCTCCTGTGTTGGGCCATCCTCCTGTACAAAGGTTGCTTGGTTTCTCCAATGTAGAGTTCAGAGCACTCCTCACTGCACTGGATTGCATACACTACATTGCTTTCCTTGTGTTTTGGAGTTTGATCTTTGGGGTGTACAAGCCTCTGTCTCAGTGTGTTGGTGGGTTTGAAATATACAGGTATGTGGTGTTTGCCAAATATCCGTTTTATCTTTTCAGACACGCCAGCCATGTAAGGAATGACCAGGTTCTTCCGTTTACTCTGAGTCTCAGCCCTATCTGTCGCTGTTTTAGGTCTGGTAGACTTAGATTTAGTGAAGGCCCAATTTGGATATCCACAGGCCTGCAGAGCTGTTCTCAGATGCTGCTTTTCATTCTTTTTGGAATCCATGGAGGTGGGGATGGTTTCTGCTCTGTGTGACAATGTCCTGATGACTCCTAGTTTGTGCTGCAGTGGATGGTGGGAGTCAAACATCAGGTATTGATCTGTGTGTGTGGGTTTCCTGTAGATCCCTATTTCTAGCTTGCCACTGGTCCCAATGAGGACTTCACAGTCTAGGAATGCCAGTCTGTTGTCCTTGGTGTCTTCTCTGGTGAAGCTAATGTTGGCATCTATAGTGTTTATATGGTCCGTGAAGGCCTGTACTTCCTGGGCCTTGATTTTGACCCAGGTGTCATCCACATACCTAAACCAGTGGGTGGGCACCGTTCCCTGGAATGTGTTGAGTGCTTTCTTCTCCACTTCTTCCATGTATAAATTGGCCACAATGGGTGACACAGGAGAACCCATGGCACAGCCGTGTTTTTGTCTGTAAAAGTCACCTCTGTATGTGAAATAAGTGGAGTTAAGACACAGGTCCAGAAGATGGCAGATCTGGTTTGGGTTGAGATGGCTTCTCCTTTCCAGGGTGCTGTCCTCTTCTAGTCTCTTCCTGACAGCGGATAGAGCATGAGTGGTGGGGATGCTGGTGAAAAGATAGGGCTGAGACTCAGAGTAAACGGAAGAACCTGGTCATTCCTTACATGGCTGGCGTGTCTGAAAAGATAAAACGGATATTTGGCAAACACCACATACCTGTATATTTCAAACCCACCAACACACTGAGACAGAGGCTTGTACACCCCAAAGATCAAACTCCAAAACACAAGGAAAGCAATGTAGTGTATGCAATCCAGTGCAGTGAGGAGTGCTCTGAACTCTACATTGGAGAAACCAAGCAACCTTTGTACAGGAGGATGGCCCAACACAGGAGAAGTAACACCACAGGACCAGAGTCAGCAGTTTATCTTCATCTAAAGGAAAAAGGACACTCATTTGAGGACATTAATGTTCACATTTTAGACAGAGAAGATAGGTGGTTTGAGAGAGGGGTCAAGGAATCCATTCATGCCAACTTGGAAAATCCTTCCTTGAATAGAGGTGGGGGCCTCAGGCATAACCTTTCCCCTATCTTCCTTCCTGCTTTGTCTTCTGTGCCTAGGAAGATTAAGACCATTTCACAAGCTCAACAGCAGCAGGGTAATCTTAACGATCCTCCTTTAGATGATAAAGGGACTTAGAAACAAACATCTCAAAATAACCATGACCTAGCCCCAGGTGCAAGGTCACACAGCCAGCCTAGAAACATATTTAAGGATTCCCTTACTAACTTTACTCAGACTGAAGAAGCTCCTTGGATAAGGAGTGAAACGTTTCCACTAAGAAAATAGAAATCCAGTTGACATGATTCAAGCTACAGACAATTCCACCTGGATGACTGAGAACCTTCATAGACATATTGCCATACATTTTGGGGATGAAACCCTGAAGTTGGTAAGGAAATTCGAGAAGACAGCAAGAAAGGTGGCAGACTATAGAAACCACCTACGTTTTAACCTCAGATGCAGACAACAGAGACTCATCCCGACAAGCCTATGCCTGCAATCTACAGTTAAGGGTCACAGAGCAGATCAGATCCTGCAGCAGGCACAAAGACATCTTCTAAATGAAAGAATAAGGCAAGTCCACTTCACCATTGATGCCCTGCAATACAATTTTGAAAACCTTCACCAGGAACTCACAGCCACCCTTCCTGACCCAATCCTGGATAGAGTTATTCAGCTTGGCAATAAAGTACAGCTGGCCCAGCATCACAAGACATAGGAGAGGCAAACTAAGAAATTTGACATTCTTCTTTCTCGCAGCAAGCAGAAACAAGGAACTGGAGAAACCGCTGGGAGGAACAACAACAACAGGACCACAGAGGACAAAAAGAACATGTGGGTGAAAAATCTCTCAGACAGAGAACTTACCCAACCAGAGAGAGATGTCCTAGCCAAAGGTCTTAATTTTGCCATCACTCCCAAGCAAGTTCCGGTTGTGGAGCTCATTACAGCCACAGAATCTGCCATCCACAACAACCACCTACCTTTTGAAGAAGCAGAACAACTCCGGCTTAAAATATCTGCAGCTCTGTCCAGTGCTCAACCTCCTCCCCCCAACCTTACCGTCCAAGAGAGGAGAGCCCTGACAGCCCTCAGCAAAGATGAAACCATCACCATTTTACCTGCTGACAAAGGAAGATGTACAGTGGTTCTAAACACTGCAGACTACCACAATAAAATTACCTCACTTTTGGAGGATCACCATACATATGAAAAACTGAAAAGAGACCCCACCAACAATTACAAGAAAAAGGCAATAGACAGTTTGAAACAATTGGAACATGATGGCTCCATCGATAGGATTACCTACCACCGTCTGTATCCTGGAGAAGCCATCCCCTGCATCTACGGACTTCCTAAGATCCACAAGGAAGGAACACCCCTCCGACCCATAGTCAGCAGCATCAATTCGGTAACATACAACATTGCCAAACACCTCTCTACCATACTAGCACCTCTAGTTGGACACTCTGAACACCACATCCATAATTCGGAAGAATTTGTTTCCAAAGCAAAGATCCTGAAACTGGATACAGATGAAACTATGGGTCTCCTTTGATGTGTCCTCCCTTTTCACCAGCATCCCCACCACTCATGCTCTATCCGCTGTCAGGAAGAGACTAGAAGAGGACAGCACCCTGGAAAGGAGAAGCCATCTCAACCCAAACCAGATCTGCCATCTTCTGGACCTGTGTCTTAACTCCACTTATTTCACATACAGAGGTGACTTTTACAGACAAAAACACGGCTGTGCCATGGGTTCTCCTGTGTCACCCATTGTGGCCAATTTTTACATGGAAGAAGTGGAGAAGAAAGCACTCAACACATTCCAGGGAACGGTGCCCACCCACTGGTTTAGGTATGTGGATGACACCTGGGTCAAAATCAAGGCCCAGGAAGTACAGGCCTTCACGGACCATATAAACACTATAGATGCCAACATTAGCTTCACCAGAGAAGACACCAAGGACAACAGACTGGCATTCCTAGACTGTGAAGTCCTCATTGGGACCGGTGGCAAGCTAGAAATAGGGATCTACAGGAAACCCACACACACAGATCAATACCTGATGTTTGACTCCCACCATCCACTGCAGCACAAACTAGGAGTCATCAGGACATTGTCACACAGAGCAGAAACCATCCCCACCTCCATGGATTCCAAAAAGAATGAAAAGCAGCATCTGAGAACAGCTCTGCAGGCCTGTGGATATCCAAATTGGGCCTTCACTAAATCTAAGTCTACCAGACCTAAAACAGCGACAGATAGGGCTGAGACTCAGAGTAAACGGAAGAACCTGGTCATTCCTTACATGGCTGGCGTGTCTGAAAAGATAAAACGGATATTTGGCAAACACCACATACCTGTATATTTCAAACCCACCAACACACTGAGACAGAGGCTTGTACACCCCAAAGATCAAACTCCAAAACACAAGGAAAGCAATGTAGTGTATGCAATCCAGTGCAGTGAGGAGTGCTCTGAACTCTACATTGGAGAAACCAAGCAACCTTTGTACAGGAGGATGGCCCAACACAGGAGAAGTAACACCACAGGACCAGAGTCAGCAGTTTATCTTCATCTAAAGGAAAAAGGACACTCATTTGAGGACATTAATGTTCACATTTTAGACAGAGAAGATAGGTGGTTTGAGAGAGGGGTCAAGGAATCCATTCATGCCAACTTGGAAAATCCTTCCTTGAATAGAGGTGGGGGCCTCAGGCATAACCTTTCCCCTATCTTCCTTCCTGCTTTGTCTTCTGTGCCTAGGAAGATTAAGACCATTTCACAAGCTCAACAGCAGCAGGGTAATCTTAACGATCCTCCTTTAGATGATAAAGGGACTTAGAAACAAACATCTCAAAATAACCATGACCTAGCCCCAGGTGCAAGGTCACACAGCCAGCCTAGAAACATATTTAAGGATTCCCTTACTAACTTTACTCAGACTGAAGAAGCTCCTTGGATAAGGAGTGAAACGTTTCCACTAAGAAAATAGAAATCCAGTTGACATGATTCAAGCTACAGACAATTCCACCTGGATGACTGAGAACCTTCATAGACATATTGCCATACATTTTGGGGATGAAACCCTGAAGTTGGTAAGGAAATTCGAGAAGACAGCAAGAAAGGTGGCAGACTATAGAAACCACCTACGTTTTAACCTCAGATGCAGACAACAGAGACTCATCCCGACAAGCCTACGCCTGCAATCTACAGTTAAGGGTCACAGAGCAGATCAGATCCTGCAGCAGGCACAAAGACATCTTCTAAATGAAAGAATAAGGCAAGTCCACTTCACCATTGATGCCCTGCAATACAATTTTGAAAACCTTCACCAGGAACTCACAGCCACCCTTCCTGACCCAATCCTGGATAGAGTTATTCAGCTTGGCAATAAAGTACAGCTGGCCCAGCATCACAAGACAAAGGAGAGGCAAACTAAGAAATTTGACATTCTTCTTTCTCGCAGCAAGCAGAAACAAGGAACTGGAGAAACCGCTGGGAGGAACAACAACAACAGGACCACAGAGGACAAAAAGAACATGTGGGTGAAAAATCTCTCAGACAGAGAACTTACCCAACCAGAGAGAGATGTCCTAGCCAAAGGTCTTAATTTTGCCATCACTCCCAAGCAAGTTCCGGTTGTGGAGCTCATTACAGCCACAGAATCTGCCATCCACAACAACCACCTACCTTTTGAAGAAGCAGAACAACTCCGGCTTAAAATATCTGCAGCTCTGTCCAGTGCTCAACCTCCTCCCCCCAACCTTACCGTCCAAGAGAGGAGAGCCCTGACAGCCCTCAGCAAAGATGAAACCATCACCATTTTACCTGCTGACAAAGGAAGATGTACAGTGGTTCTAAACACTGCAGACTACCACAATAAAATTACCTCACTTTTGGAGGATCACCATACATATGAAAAACTGAAAAGAGACCCCACCAACAATTACAAGAAAAAGGCAATAGACAGTTTGAAACAATTGGAACATGATGGCTCCATCGATAGGATTACCTACCACCGTCTGTATCCTGGAGAAGCCATCCCCTGCATCTACGGACTTCCTAAGATCCACAAGGAAGGAACACCCCTCCGACCCATAGTCAGCAGCATCAATTCGGTAACATACAACATTGCCAAACACCTCTCTACCATACTAGCACCTCTAGTTGGACACTCTGAACACCACATCCATAATTCGGAAGAATTTGTTTCCAAAGCAAAGATCCTGAAACTGGATACAGATGAAACTATGGTCTCCTTTGATGTGTCCTCCCTTTTCACCAGCATCCCCACCACTCATGCTCTATCCGCTGTCAGGAAGAGACTAGAAGAGGACAGCACCCTGGAAAGGAGAAGCCATCTCAACCCAAACCAGATCTGCCATCTTCTGGACCTGTGTCTTAACTCCACTTATTTCACATACAGAGGTGACTTTTACAGACAAAAACACGGCTGTGCCATGGGTTCTCCTGTGTCACCCATTGTGGCCAATTTATACATGGAAGAAGTGGAGAAGAAAGCACTCAACACATTCCAGGGAACGGTGCCCACCCACTGGTTTAGGTATGTGGATGACACCTGGGTCAAAATCAAGGCCCAGGAAGTACAGGCCTTCACGGACCATATAAACACTATAGATGCCAACATTAGCTTCACCAGAGAAGACACCAAGGACAACAGACTGGCATTCCTAGACTGTGAAGTCCTCATTGGGACCGGTGGCAAGCTAGAAATAGGGATCTACAGGAAACCCACACACACAGATCAATACCTGATGTTTGACTCCCACCATCCACTGCAGAACAAACTAGGAGTCATCAGGACATTGTCACACAGAGCAGAAACCATCCCCACCTCCATGGATTCCAAAAAGAATGAAAAGCAGCATCTGAGAACAGCTCTGCAGGCCTGTGGATATCCAAATTGGGCCTTCACTAAATCTAAGTCTACCAGACCTAAAACAGCGACAGATAGGGCTGAGACTCAGAGTAAACGGAAGAACCTGGTCATTCCTTACATGGCTGGCGTGTCTGAAAAGATAAAACGGATATTTGGCAAACACCACATACCTGTATATTTCAAACCCACCAACACACTGAGACAGAGGCTTGTACACCCCAAAGATCAAACTCCAAAACACAAGGAAAGCAATGTAGTGTATGCAATCCAGTGCAGTGAGGAGTGCTCTGAACTCTACATTGGAGAAACCAAGCAACCTTTGTACAGGAGGATGGCCCAACACAGGAGAAGTAACACCACAGGACCAGAGTCAGCAGTTTATCTTCATCTAAAGGAAAAAGGACACTCATTTGAGGACATTAATGTTCACATTTTAGACAGAGAAGATAGGTGGTTTGAGAGAGGGGTCAAGGAATCCATTCATGCCAACTTGGAAAATCCTTCCTTGAATAGAGGTGGGGGCCTCAGGCATAACCTTTCCCCTATCTTCCTTCCTGCTTTGTCTTCTGTGCCTAGGAAGATTAAGACCATTTCACAAGCTCAACAGCAGCAGGGTAATCTTAACGATCCTCCTTTAGATGATAAAGGGACTTAGAAACAAACATCTCAAAATAACCATGACCTAGCCCCAGGTGCAAGGTCACACAGCCAGCCTAGAAACATATTTAAGGATTCCCTTACTAACTTTACTCAGACTGAAGAAGCTCCTTGGATAAGGAGTGAAACGTTTCCACTAAGAAAATAGAAATCCAGTTGACATGATTCAAGCTACAGACAATGTGAACATTGTTTTTCAAATGTGCAATCATGTTTCCTCTTTAGCTGAGGAGAAAATGAATGTGTCTTGCAAGGTTTCTTTCTTTCCCCCCTCTAGTCACTTTTAGGCACAATTATCTTTTGTTTATTAAAGTTAACATGCTGTTGGTAGTGATTCTTAAACTGGGATGTTTTTCTCCTTTGGAGATTCTTCCTGCCAGTGATTAATTTACATTTTTTGTTTTGAAATCTTGTAGAGAATCCTTCAATCTCCAGCAAATCTCCAGCAAAGGAGATCGTTACCTTGTCGTGGTGCTGGAGCTTGAAGACCTCAATGAAACCATGAGCTAAACCGTGAAGGGACACCCAAGACGGGAAGGTCGTGGCAGAGAGGTCAGACTAAATACGATCCCTGGGGAAGGTAATGGCAACCCACCCCAGTATTCTTGCCGTGAAAACTAAATGGATCAGTACAACCAGAGATATGTCGGTATACCATCGGAAGATGGGACTACCAGGTCGGAAGATGGTCAAAATGCTACTGGGGAGGAACAGAGGATACGTTCAACTAGCCCCAGATGTGATGACGCAGCTAGCTCAAAGCCGAAAGGACGGCTAGCGGCCGATGGTGCTGGTGGTGAACGACGAATCCGATGTTCTAAAGATCAACACACCATAGGAACCTGGAACGTAAGATCTATGAGCCAGGGCAAATTGGATGTGGTTATTGGTGAGATGTCAAGATTAAATATAGACATTTTAGGTGTAAGTGAACTGAAATGGACTGGAATGGGCCACTTCACATCAGATGACCACCAGATCTACTACTGTGGACAAGAGGACCACAGAAGAAATGGAGTAGCCTTCATAATTAATAATAAAGTGGCTAAAGCAGTGCTTGGATACAATCCAAAAAACGATAGAATGATCTCAATTCGAATTCAGGGGAAGCCATTTAACATCACAGTGATCCAAATATATGCCCCAACCACAGATGCTGAAGAAGCAGAAGTAGATCAGTTCTATGAGGATCTGCAGCACCTACTGGATAATACACCAAAAAGAGATGTTATTTTCATTACAGGAGACTGGAATGCTAAGGTGGGTAGTCAGACGACACCTGGAATTACAGGCAAGCATGGTCTGGGAGAACAAAATGAAGCAGGACATAGGCTGATAGAATTTTGCCAAAACAACTCACTGTGCATAACAAACACTCTCTTCCAACAACCTAAAAGACGACTTTATACATGGACTTCACCAGATGGTCGACACCGAAATCAGATTGACTACATCCTTTGCAGCCAAAGGTGGCGGACATCTATACAATCAGTAAAAACAGGACCTGGAGCTGACTGTAGTTCAGATCACAAACTTCTTATTGCAAAATTTAGAATCAGAGTAAAGAGAATAGGGAAGACCCACAGATCAGTTAGATATGAGCTCACTAATATTCCTAAGGAATATGCAGTGGAGGTGAAGAATAGATTTAAGGGACTAGATTTAGTAGATAGGGTCCCGGAAGAACTATGGACAGAAGTTTGCAACATTGTTCAGGAGGCGGCAACAAAAAACATCCCAAAGAAAAAGAAAACCAAGAAGGCAAGATGGCTGTCTGCTGAGACACTGGAAGTAGCCCAAGAAAGAAGGAAAGCAAAAGGCAACAGTGATAGGGGGAGATATGCCCAATTAAATGCAAAATTCCAGAGGTTAGCCAGAAGAGATAAGGAATTATTTTTAAACAAGCAATGTGCGGAAGTGGAAGAAGACAATAGGATAGGAAGGACAAGAGACCTCTTCCAGAAAATTAGAAACATTGGAGGTAAATTCCAGGCAAAAATGGGTATGATCAAAAACAAAGATGGTAAGGACCTAACAGAAGCAGAAGAGATCAAGAAAAGGTGGCAAGAATATACAGAAGATATGTATAGGAAGGATAATAATATTGCAGATAGCTTTGACGGTGTGGTCAGTGAGTTAGAGCCAGACATCCTGAAGAGTGAGGTTGAATGGGCCTTAAGAAGCATTGCTAATAACAAGGCAGCAGGAGACGACGGTATCCCAGCTGAACTGTTTAAAATCTTGCAAGATGATGCTGTCAAGGTGATGCATGCCATATGCCAGCAAATTTGGAAAACACAAGAATGGCCATCAGATTGGAAAAAATCAACTTATATCCCCATACCAAAAAAGGGAAGCACTAAAGAATGTTCAAACTATCGAACAGTGGCACTTATTTCACATGCGAGTAAGGTAATGCTCATGATCTTGCAAGGTAGACTCCAGCAATTCATGGAGTGAGAATTGCCAGATGTTCAAGCTGGGTTTAGAAAAGGCAGAGGAACTAGAGACCAAATTGCCAATATCCGCTGGATAATGGAGAAAGCCAGGGAATTTCAGAAAAACATCTATTTCTGTTTTATTGACTATTCTAAAGCCTTTGACTGTGTGGATCATAGCAAATTGTGGCAAGTTCTTGGTGGTATGGGGATACCAAGTCATCTTGTCTGCCTCCTGAGGAATCTGTATAACGACCAAGTAGCAACGGTAAGAACAGAGCACGGAACAACGGACTGGTTTAAGATTGGGAAAGGAGTACGGCAGGGCTGTATACTCTCACCCTACCTATTCAACCTGTACGCAGAACACATCATGCGACGTGCTGGGCTTGAGGAATCCAAGGCTGGAGTTAAAATCGCTGGAAGAAACATTAACAATCTTAGATATGCAGATGATACCACTTTGATGGCTGAAAGCGAGGAGGAGTTGAGGAGCCTTATGACGAAGGTGAAAGAAGAAGTAGAATAGAATAGAATAGAATAGAATAGAATAGAATAGAATAGAATAGAATAGAATAATAACTTTATTGTCATCCCACTATATACTATACAGTGCACAATAGAATGAAATTTCGTTGCAGTTGGCTCACAAATTCACTCAAGCAATAAAATACTAATGATAATAATAAAAAACCATAATTACTATAAAATACCCATTCTTATAAAATATACATTCTTAAAAAATATACATTCTTTAACTCACAATTTCAGTCAAACATTAAAATACTAATAAAAGTCCATAATTACTATAAAATATACATTCTTTACATATCCAACATATTTCACCTAAAAGAACCTATTTGGCATTCAATAGCCTGGGGGACAAAGCTGTTTCCCAATCTGGCTGTTCTACCTTGGATACAGCGGAACCTCTTCCCAGAGGGTAACAAAGAAAACAAACCATGATGAGGATGGGAGGCATCACTGATTATCTTTTGAGCTCTGGACAAACAGCGTGCATGAGCTAAATCTTGGACGAGGGGTAGAGATATACCAATTATCTTTTCTGCTGCCCTTACCACTCTCTGCACAGACTTTCTATCTGAGGCCCTACAGCCTCCAAACCAGATGGAAATACAGCTTGTAAGTACACTCTCTATAGTGCCTCTGTAGAAAGTAAGGAGAATGGAAGATTGGAGATGTACTTTCTTCATCCGACGCAAAAAGTGCAAACGTTGCTGTGCTCGCTTTACCAAAAATGTGGTATTAAGGGACCAGGACAGACTATTTGTTAACTGCACCCCCAGGAATCTAATGCTACTGACTGACTCCACAGCTATGTTATTGATAAAAAGTGGAGTGTGACTGCACCGGTTCTTCCTGAAGTCTATAATAATCTCCTTAGTTTTTTCCACATTTAAAACCAAGCTGTTTTTATTGCACCACTCCACCAAACCCTTTACCTCCTCCCTATATGCCCACTCATCCTCACCCCTGATAAGACCCACTACAGTTGTATCGTCCGCATATTTCACAATGGAATTGGTGGTATACTTGGCGCAACAGTCATGTGTCATCAGGGTGAACAACAATGGGCTCAAGACACAGCCCTGTGGGGAGCTGATGCTTAGGGAGATAGAGCTAGAAGTATTATATCCAACTCGCACCGACTGAGACCTCTCAGTAAGGAAGTCAAGTAGCCAATTACACAAGGGAGTACTAAAACCTAGAGAACCCATTTTGTCCACCAAATGCTGGGGAACAATCGTATTGAACACTGAGCTGAAATCTATAAACAGCAATCGCACATAACTGTTCTTCTCCTCAAGATGTATCAGACTCGAATGAAGAACAGAAGAGATAGCATCCTCTACGGAGCGATTCCGCCGATAAGCAAACTGAAGTGGATCAAATGAAGGGGGGAGTCTGGAAACAATATAATCTTTCATCAGTCTCTCAAAACATTTCATCACAATGGGAGTGAGAGCTATCGGGCGATAGTCATTGAGACACGTGATCGTAGATTTTTTAGGCACAGGTATAATAGTCGCAGTCTTAAAGCTCACCGGGACTACAGTCTGGTGCAAGGAAATATTAAATATGTCTGTAAAGACACTGGCCAGCTGTTCAGCACAGTCCCTCAGTACCCGCGCTGGGATATTATCTGGGCCCGCTGCTTTCCGAATATTAATTTTCCTCAGGGTCCTCCTGACATCAATTATATCAAGGGTGGGATTCAACCTTCCTCACAGGAGTATTATTAGATGCTTCAAACCTACCAAAAAACCTATTGAGTTCATTCAGAAAATCTATATTCTTCTCACATGATGTCGGAGTAGCCTTATAATCTGTAATAGTTTGAATACCCTGCCACATGCGCCTGGTATTTGTGGAATCATGAAAAAATTCGTGAACTTTCAGACTATAAACCCGCTTTGCTATTCTCATAGCCCGGTTCAGATCAGCTCTGGCTGTTCTAAGAGCCTCCATATCACCGGATTTAAAAGCAGTGTTTCTTTCTTTCAGCTTCACATATACTTCACGAGTCATCCAAGCTTTCTGATTTGCCCGTAAGATGATGTTCTTAATAACACTAACATCATCCATACATTTTTGGATATATGCAGTTACAGTTGAAGCATATTCCTCCACAATCGTATGTTGGTTAGTCGTTGCAGCTTCTCTAAATATGTTCCAATCTGTACACTCAAAACAGCCTTGCAGTGCTTCCATTGCTCCCTCAGGCCAAACTCTAGAAAGTGCAAAAGCTGGGTTGCAGTTAAACCTCAAAAAAACCAAGATTATGGCAACCAGCTTGATTGATCACTGGCAATTAGAGGGAGAAAAAGTGGAGGCAGTGACAGACTTTGTATTTCTAGGCGCAAAGATTACTGCAGATGCTGACTGCAGCCAGGAAATCAGAAGACGTCTACTTCTTGGGAGGAGAGCAATGGCAAATCTTGATAAAATAGTTAAGAGCAGAGACATCACACTGACAACAAAGGTCCGCATAGTTAAAGCAATGGTATTCCCTGTAGTAACCTATGGCTGCGAGAGCTGGACCATAAGGAAGGCTGAGCGAAGGAAGATAGATGCTTTTGAACTGTGGTGTTGGAGGAAAATTCTGAGAGTGCCTTGGACTGCAAGAAGATCAAACCAGTCCATACTCCAGGAAATCAAGCCAGACTGCTCACTTGAGGGAATGATATTAAAGGCAAAACTGAAGTACTTTGGCCACATAATGAGAAGACAGGATACCCTGGAGAAGAAGCTGATGCTAGGGAAAGTGGGAGGCAAAAGGAAGAGGGGCCGACCAAGGGCAAGATGGATGGATGATATTCTGGAGGTGACAGACTCAACCATGGGGGAGCTGGGGATGGTGATGGCCGACAGGAAGCTCTGGCGTGGGCTGGTCCATGAAGTCACGAAGAGTCGGAAGCGACTGAACGAATAAACAACAAAGAGAATCCTTTGTTGATGCCTGTGTTCATTTTGCCTTATTCTATTTTCAGGTCACATACGAGGAGGGTTTTCAAACAGCAACTTAAGAAGAGAGAATAAAATTGATGACACCTGCCACTCAGTTTCACACACCATCCTATTTATCTGTAACATTTTTGTAATACTTATATTCTCCTGTTCAGTGGTCCAGATGTACTGTAGGTCTTAGGGTCAATTTTATATAAGCCTGCTGCTAGACTAAAGAATACATTTGAAATTATTTTGGAGAAGATGAGATGGTACATGATAGCACCATACCATTCTTTCATATCCTGCCATGTCATTATTATGCACCATGCATCTGGCTTCCAGTTACTTCTTTCTCTTGCTTCTGAGCCTCCTTAGCCAAATTTAGCCTTTTGGTTGATCTTCAGTTTTCACAGGCTGAAGTTCAGTATTAAACTGAAATTGTTAAGACATGTAAAACTCTTGGAGGCAGAATTGAAAGGGTGATGTCCATATTATTTAGTTGTCCATCTACATGCTTCCTTATTCCTTGTCAATTTGGATTCCAGATGGCAGTTAGGAAACAACCTGTTTCAACTTGGGCTCCTTTCAAGAATCCTCAAGTTTGCCAAATTCAAAGTCAGATGCATAAACCTAAGGCTTTATGTCTAATTATTGAATGTCCAGATAAATTCATAAATGGCTGGGATTATTTGACTTGTGAACATAATTGGATGACATTTGCAGTCCCAGTAGACCTGGCTGAAGAATGAGCTTGTAAAATTTTAATCAAATAGGTGCAAAGGTTTCAGTGAAAGATCCTTTAAATTCTGATCTAAAACAAAAACAAAAACCCTAAATGCCTATAGCTGCTTTTTCAGGAAGTTTGACTTAAATTACATAACAATGATAGGTATACTTCTGTGCAAGATAGATGTGGGTGGGGAATATTGCAAGGGAAAGTTTTCTTTAATTCATTTTATTATATCAAACAAACCAACAAAATTTTATATGCAGAGAGTTGTAACAATGTGATGTAACAATAACTTTTAAAAGAAAGTAACTGTAAAATGAGATAAACAATCCTTTCATAGATGTTCTTTTCTTTGTTCCCTAGTTTAGCAAAACAAACAAACAAACAAACAAATACCATCCCCTATGCACAATATCATTTATTGACAGTATGGTATATTGACAGATTTCAATACCAGGGATATACCAAAAAGGAGCATAATGCTTACATCAATTAATCTAAAGTCATGCTAACAACTGTGGATTTTGTAATCACCCTACAGTTGAAAATGCAACCTAGAAATTGGATATTTACTGACAGTACATGGTTTTGCAATATTCTACTTTTGGATTTGCAAGAGAAATCTTAACAGTTTGGGGATAGTTAAAAGAAAAGAAGAAGAAAAAAGAACCTTGTTGAATCTTCTCTATCATTTTCTGGGACATTTTAGAGTACTATAGATATTTGGGAAGCCATGGTTTGAGATATTGGTGAAGCTCCAAACAGGCAGAGAAACCAGGTCAGAATATAGCCAGAGGGAATTTTAGCAAATTGTGCTTAAGTAGGTTGATTCTCTAAAATTTAAAAGTAATAGTTAGAGCAGAGCTTTCCAAACTTTTCATGTTGGTGACACACTTTTTAGACATGCATCATTTCACGACGCACTCTTACAGCAGGGCACAAGGCAGGCACTAGGACCTGCACGGAATCACAGCAGGTTTGGAGGCAGCAAGGCACGAGGCAGGCACTAGGACCTGTGCGGAATCCTGGCAGGGCTCGGAGGCAGCACACCCAGACACTGCAGCCGACACACTAATGTGTCCCAACACAGAGTTTGGAAAGCTCTGAGTTAGAGCATAATTGTAATCGGACAGACAATGGAGGGGAAATATTGTCAGGTTAGAATGAGTGTGTATAGGTGTGGATAACAATCTAGGAATGCATTGTTACTACTACTACTACTACTATTACTACTACTACTACTATTTAGATTTAGAGGCTGCCTGACTGCAGAGCGATTCTGGGCAGCTTACACTTAAATATAGAAAAACAATGAAAAGAAGAATCCATGCATCTGAACAAACCACACATCAAACAACCAGCCAGGACTCTACAAGCACCCTACCCCAAGGCCTGGAAGAGCAGACAAGTTTTTAAGTTGTCCAGAACATCATCAGGGTGGGAGCTACATGGATCTCTGAGGGGATACCATTCCAGATGGTAGGAACTGTGACAGAGAAGGCATGATTTCTGGGTCCCAACAGAGAGCATTATTTAATCAAGGGACCTTGATATCTCTCAGATTAGCCCAAATCAGGTCTTTACTACAAGAAAAAAAAATCACTGGCAATTTTGCTATATCCGGAGTTTTCCAGAACCAGATGAGAGACATTCAAGATGCTTGTTCTATCTTACTAGTAAGAATCTTCTACACCAGGAATGCATTCCTCTGTACCATTTCATAAAGAGTAGGAAAGTAAGTGAGAAGAGACACTAATGAAAAAGATATGAAGTCTACAAAGCAAATAGCTTTGAAGTAATATTCTGTTGCTCCTTTATCTCTATCACATGGCACTACTGATCATTGCAAAAGTAGTTTTACCAAAAATCCAAGCTTTCTCAATTAATCCTTGTTATGAATTCTGCTTAGAGTTCTCTCTGTAATTTTCCTTCTCCATAACAAGCAAAATAAATAAATAAATAAGGCAATGCATAGTGTCATATTCATCCATCCATCCATCTTATTCTTTTTTCAACTTCAAATCGGAAAAAAAAACATTTGTTTAGTTGCATCTAATAGAGAAAATGGCTAAGATGAAAATCAGGGAATATTCCCTTATGAGCAGCTCTAACATCAAATGGTATAAGTAAGTATTGCTTATTAGAAAATGATCTGTTGGACTGTTTCTAAAATGCTGCAAATTTGTAATCATGTAAGCTCTTTTAACATCTTCATTGAATTCTGAGATCTGTGACCACTGAATCATGGGCACATTATACTTGATCCTTTAGCTGGTTTGCTCAAACCTACTTCAGGCAAATGCTAGGAACGGGTCTTGTTAGAATTATCATAATATGTACCACATTGCTTTATGAGGAGCCAAGCCATACTAGCCATTATTTTCATTATAGAGTGCAATATTCTGGGTAAGATCAATCTTTACATTTAATAAAATCAATTAACAAATACATTGGGTTTTTTTAAGTTGGCTGATCTTAGATTGCAATTTTTTAAAAATCAAGATAATATTTCACCCCTGCTAGTAGAACTCTTAAATAGGGTGTTCTGTCCTTCCCACATTCCCAGTAGAGATTTAAGGCAATCTCCTTTTCAAAAAGGCCATCTAGTGTTTGAAATTGGCCAGGCAACAAACAGGTGAATTTCATGTTTCCATGTTAGCTTGCTCTCAGAAATTAGAGAAAAGTGTGGGGTGTGTGGGGGTTGTTATTGTTATTGTTATTTTGATAGAATAGAATGAGATCGGAGATCTAGCAAGAGAATTGGGGGGGGGGTGGATGATTAGCCAAGAGACTACAGTTAGTGTTAGCATATTTTGCACCAGTGTGTTCAAAAGAAGCCTGACTAGTCAGACTACTCTTAAATATAACTTTAGCATTATTTCAGAATAGTAGTATTTTAAACACATGTCCAAAAGCACCCTCTCAGCTGATATCATCTCATGCTAAGTGTGCTTTGGACATAACCATGCAAAGCATTTGTGCAAAACCAGAGCAAATTTTGACAATGGCTAAATCTTATGGTCTAGGGGGGCGCAATGGCTCAGTGGTTAAGATGCCAGGCTTGTTGATCGGAAGGTTGCAACTTCGGCGGTTCGAGACCCGAGCGCCGCATGACGGAGTGAGCTCCTGCACTCGCCCCAGCTCTTGCCAACCTAGCAATTCGAAAGCATGCAAATGCAAGTAGATAAATAGGTACCACTTCGGTGGGATGGTAACAGCATTCCGCGCATGTCATGCTGGTCACATGACCACGGAAGCATCTTTGGACAGCGCTGGCTCTTCGGCTAAGAAACGGAGATGAGCACTGCCCCCTAGAGATGGACACGACTGTGCAGGGGAAAACCTTTACCTTTACCTTAAATCTTATGGTCTAGCCAAAAATAGAGAATAATCATCTGTTTACATCAAAATATGAATATTTAGCACAGATGAACAGTCAACTACTCAAGAAGAGTTCCTTTCCTTGACAGGAAAACAAGTCAGGTATTAGAGTTTCTTATGTCTGCCTTTTGCTAGCTTAATGGCTCATTATCTCAGACTTCATTATCTTAAGAACATATATAGGAATAGCTCTGCTGGAGCACTTCCATTTTGTTACTCAGAGTGGCCAAGCAGATACCTAAGGATGCAGACATACTGTCCTCCTGACCATGTTCCCTTGCAAATGGTATTTGGTTGCATACTACTCGCAACTGGAGGTAACATTGGATCTCAGTACTAACAGCCTTTGAGAGACTTGTTCTTCATGATCTGATGCAGTTGGATCATGTTTTCCTTCAATTACCTTTTTCCATGCTAAAGTCCCCCAAACGTTCTGGCTTTATCTTATAAGATCCTTGAGCATTCTGTTTGCTCTTTTCTATACTTTGTTTCTCTCTTAAATGCTTCTTCAAATGCAGGAAACTGAAATGCATTCAGTATTCCAGATGTAGATGTGCCATAGTTTTGTACAAGTGCATTAGAAGGTTGGCAGTTTTCTTTTCAGTCCTTTTCCTAATGATCTCTAGCATGGAATTTGCTTTTTTTTCACAGCTTCCACATACCTTGGATTTCAAGAGAAGAAGGTGCCCTAGAGCAGGGAAGCCTGCCCTAGAGTATGCAGGGCTGGTCTTGTAGCAGCTGTCTTTAACTTCTGTTAAAGCAGCATGTATTTTCCAAGGACTGCATGGACGTCCCCTATAACTGCCTCACAATCCTGGAAAACAACACAGTTGGCAAATGCTGGTTCTATGTCCATTTGCATTCTGAAGCACTTTCCCCACTTTGAATCCAAAAGATTACATAGTCTAAATCTGTAGTATTTTTTTTAAAGTCTTGCTCTAAACATTCATATTAGAACATTTAATTCCCTCCAAGAAATAGCTTGGTTTATTCAATCAAAACATTAACTATCCAAACCCAACTCTCGCAAATGAGCTTTGAAATTCTTTCCTTTCCAAATCTCCTTCATTCCTCATGTGCCCATGAGCTCTATAACTTGTTCCCTGTTGCTTAATTGGCTTCAATCTTCAATGGTTGTAATGACTGTGGGAAAGTTCATTCTACAGTGTTATACTATTCAGCATAGTAATAGATCTTGGAAATATTATTTTCTAGAGATGGATAGAAATAGATCTGGGAAATATTATTATGTACTACAGATGCTAGTCAATCTTGGGAAAATAAGGTTGACTTCCACTTAGCTGCAGAGCTATGGATAGAGCTGCCTCTGATCTCAGCTAAAGCATCAGGCAAGTCAGAAATGGGGGAATAGAAAACATGTTTCAAGGCTTCCATACAGATGAGAGTTGGCTGGATTAAAAGAAAAAATGAAAGAAAAGAAAGAGAAGGATGGTGGGCACAGTTAATTATAAGTGACCTCAATGTTCATATTTCCATATCAGAAAATACAAGGTCTAGTAATATCACCAGTTAGGGTTGGGTAAATCAAAATACTGTACAAGAATTGAAGTTGTAGAACTGTTGCTGCAAAGGCTTATTCCCTGATATTTTTTCAAAACAGAAACAAGAGAGGATTGACATACACTATGATAAGTTCCAGAAATAGATTAAAAACAGCACTCTGGTGACAATGAAGAGAACAGAATCTTTTCAAAAATCGTTGAGTTGATGCTGGAATGGGTAATTTCTTGCAGTGGGAAAATAAAAATGCTGGGAAGTTACCTTTGCGAATGTGTGAGTTCCTATGAGTTAGCTCGGATTCTGATCCCTGTAGATTTTTTCTTAAAGAAAGAGAGTGGTTAAAAAGTATTGTATGGAAATGTTTACAAAGGGAATACAAGATATTTTATTTACAAGAATTTATTGGAGTTGATCAATATTATACCTGCTGGGATCATCATCTGAATTTCTTTGGTAGGTTAGTAAAGGAATGAAAGCAGTAAGGTCTATGGCAGTTCAACTTTTTGTTAGGGCTGAGAAGTCCTGTGGAGCTCTTGTTCAGAGATTCCTTTGGGAGACTAGCTGTATTGCTCCCTCCCACTCCCACTCTAGTTTAGTGCAGCATAAGGGCATTGGGTTATAAAAAGAGTTCTCTCTGACTGGGATAAAAAATCTGACAAATTCCTGTCTTTGGTCAAGCAAAGAAAAGAAGGATATACAGTACAGCTCTTCTCCCAAAGTATCTACTTAACACTTAGATTATTCAAGACCCTGTTTTAATTGTATTTGGTTCTAGTTCAGTTATCCCTACTGTAAAGTCCCTAATATTTATTGCATGGATTTTAGCTCAGTTTGACTAATTTTATCTGCATGTTTCTAATGGTTATACATTGGTTCTCTCTCCTAACTTCATACAGTTCTTTTTTTTTTCTCTGCCATATGGGGGTATAATTAAAGTTATCACAGGCTGGATGATGTCAGGGATGGGAAATTGAGGATGGGAACGGGACCCATTTCTCACATCCTTGTTCTCTTGCCAAAGCCCCTCTTTCTGCAATGCTAGAGAAAAGGAGCCTTTTTATCCATCCAAGGAATGGTACGGGAATGGCAAACTAGCAAATGAAAAATAAGATGTCACTTCCTAAATGGACAGAATATATTCATCAGCTGTGAATTTGTGAATACATGAACTGTGAACATTGTCTTACACAGAATGTCATAGCTAGTATTTGGAATGATCCTTGTCAGGACTATTAATAGTGGTAATAGTGAAAAAGCAACAAATGAGCAGGAATGCTTCTGAGCCACTTAGTGCGGCACTATTACCTGTATTTTACAGCCATTCTTTCAGACGGCTGGATGAATAGTATGAACAACTGCATCATCTTACATGTATGGAGATATTCATACAGTCTATAATCCCAAGTGCACAAGCTTCTGGTTCAGGATGCTTCTGCATTCGATGTAGACAACTGTTATATTTGTAAGCCTCTTTCCTGCAGGCATTAGGGACATAAATATGGACATTTTTACCTGGGAAGGGGATAAATGGCATGCAGAATGTTAGAGTTATTCAGTGTAGTTCTGGGTTAGGCAACATTTGAGGAATCAGCAAGTGCAACCCTGCCTCTTGTCCTTCCAGGAGGTCACTGCCAGTTCACATTCTATTGTATTTTACAATACCTGTATTTTACAGCCATTCTTTCAGACGGCTGGATGAATAGTATGAACAACTGCATCATCTTACATGTATGGAGATATTCATACAGTCTTAGGTTTTTTTGGGAAAAGGAAAAATGAGCCATCCAAAATTTGGTGGTATAACCTCAGAATCAGGTTAAAGGTACTAGATTAGAAGCTGGGAGACTATGAGCTTTACACCTGCCTTGGATATGAAAGTCAATTGGGTGACTTCGGGCCAATCGCTCCCTCTCAGCCCTAGAAGAAGGCAATGACAACCCACTTCTGAAAACATTGCTAAGAAAACTGCATGGATTTGTCCATACGGCTGCTATGAGTTAGGCTTGGTTTGAAGGCACACCCCCAGAAAAATGTCAGGATTCAGGGAAACCACAGCTGAGGTGCTGAAAGGTTTAGGTGCCCCATGTGTTCTGGCTATTCCTGTTGTAACCCCACCCACCCCTTTTCTTAATCAATTCAATCATGTCTGATTCTCAGAGACTACCTGGAAAAGTCCCTGCAGTTTTCTTGGCAAGGTTTTTCAGAAATGGTTTGCCATTGCCTCCTTCCTAGGGCTGAGAGAAAGTGACTGGCCCAAGGTCACCCAGCTGGCTTTGTACCTAAGGCGGGACTAGAACTCACAGTCTTCCAGTTTCTAACCTGATGCCTTAACCACTACACCAAACTGGCTCTCTTGTAACCCTTTACTTTTCCATAGTTATGCATTTATACTTTTATTAACTGTAGATCTTATATTTACAGGCTTTTTCCTTTTATCCCAGCAAGGCAGCAGCAGCTAGCTGAATTTGGCTAAGCAAGGTTGGACAGGTTAATACTAGGGTGGAAGAACATCAGGAAATCGCAGAGCTATAAATAAATTTGGAAACTGAAATGTCCTAGAAGTGGGCCAACCACTTTCATATTGTTGCCAAGAAAATTAGGAGAATGTTTCCATATAGTCACCAGGATTTGAGTGAATCTTACCTTTTACCCTTCCTTTAAATAGGTTGTTGTTAATTGCTGCCTTTTTTATTTTCAAATGCAAACCATTAACCAAAAATAAGCATAGAATCATCAGACATCAGGATTCAATTATTTAGAAACTGCTGTTGTTGAATATACAAATGAATAAAATGGAAAAAATGATGCCCTCTCTTCTATATGAGTCATCAAGTCTAATCTAGCAGTTTTGAAATAAGTTAATTAAGAGAATTTACACCACCAAGCAAAATACAATGCATAAGCCTAATCGTAGTTTGCTTTCACAGGTTAAGACAATATTCCCATAAAATTGCACTAGAGCTTGAATTGTTAAAAAGTTTAGGAATATATTTTTCTGCCCTTGAAATTTGATTCCTGCCTATTTCATTTGACTACTTAATTAAATCCAACATCTAGCAAGTCTAAGCATTCCCAGATCCAGCGCTTTACTTGTTCCAACAGGTGGCAAGTTGGAAATGTTCTTTTTCACTGAATGTAAGTTAAAAAGTCTCTGATGTTCTTTTTTATTTCAGTAGAAATACAGACTGCTAATTTCACTGAGACACCTTTTAAAACTATGTTTTCTATTGCTCTGATAGTCAGTTACAAGGGATTACACTGTTAAATGTTGGGCCTAATAAATCTTTTAAAAACTCCTACCTAATAAATGCTTGTGATAACAGTGATTAACAATAAATTAAATTCAGAGAATGAAGAATGTAAGACATTATTTTTAACTGGCCTGGCCCATCAGGTTTCTATTATTCAGTTTCTCCTCTGCACCTGGAATGTATTAGAGTGTAATACAATCTAAACACTCTCTTCCAGGGGGCCATTGAAAGGGCTTAGAATAAAACAATGTTCATGTTTAGTACGGTTATTGACCATTTTTTTCCTCTCAAGCATATCTTTATAATGTGAGCCCCAAGGAAATCACTGCCTTCTCTCTAATCCTAATGGTTAATTGTAGGCTTTTGCTTAATTCAGGCCATTCAGTACAGTGAGCAAGATGTAAGTTTTCATAGCCAGTGTTTAAGAAGCACATAGGGTTACTCCCCATCTCTCTCCGATTTTACACTCAGCTCCCAGAAAGGGAATAGGCAGTATTCAAGCTTCAGTTCTCAATTCAAATATCCTAAGGCTTTTTTAGATATTTGGACTTGATCAGCTTTAATCTGACATATTTTTAAACCATAAGGGTCATTTAAAATCAAGCATAACTTTCAGATACTTTAAAAATATAAGAACTGTCGCAGAAACTTTGCTGAGACAAATATTCATAGTGTAAAATAGAATAGTTGGATCCAAAATATTGCCATATATTTAAATTTCTGTACCTTTTTTTTATAGTTACGACACATCTAGCTAATTAAAACTGTAAAAAGGCATTATTCAATCTCTGAGATAGATGACTTTTGATTTTTCAGTATTTGATCCAATATGTAACAAAATGTGCCATCTAGCCTTCCTTTCATTCTTTTGTATATAAAAATAACCTGAAGAATAATTGACTCTGCCATACCACTGCAATCCTTTATTTTCTTGTATGTCATCCTAGACTTCCATTGTTACAATTACACTATCTAATTGACCACTATATGTTCATACTTTGAACACACACACATACCCACACGCAGAGACCCATGTAATGATTTTATTTATTTTTATTTATTATTATTTGGATTTATCCCCGCCCATCTCTACCATGGCAGACTCTGGGCGGTTCATGATCCAGCAGCAACTGCAGGGGAGGTAAACAAATCAAGATGGTGGTTGTGGCCAAAGCCCTGCAATATAGATCAAAAAGTAGTGGGCTTTGATCACATAGTTGTGGCTGCCATCTTGACTTTTTTGACACCCCCAGCAGTCTTAACATTGTGAAAAAGTCAGACTCCGTGTTTACATTACAGAACTATGCTAAATACTTTGTTCCAGATTATTAGAATATGTTACGTATTGTAGATATAAAGCCTTGTAGAGAATAACAGTCTAAATAAAAAGAGGGGAAAGAAAGTTTAGAGGCCTTGAGAGCTAGCATTAATATTACCACTGAAATACTCTTAATATAAGCTAGGCAGAGAAATGGGGTGGGGTGGCAAAGGAAGGTTACAATTGATAAGAAATGGAGAGGGACACCAGTCAAGGGTATAATTTGATGACAATTTTCTTTCTGGCAAAAGCACAACTGACTTAACAAATGCTTTGTCAGTCAACTCAGCTGCAGGCTTGGGAAGCCTATCTTCGGGGAAATACCAAGTTGAGATTCAGTTTGGACTTGAGTCATTTTCCATTTCCAACAACAGTCCAAAATCTGCCAAGTGCTCTCCACACTGCTCACTAGGCTTCCATTTTCAGGAGCATGCTGCTTCATTTCATCTAGACCTTAATCCCCTCTCCTTTCTACCTATTAGAAGTGTGATATCTACATATTTTATATGTTTATGTGCAGATCCCTGAAGCATTAGTCCAAGAAAAATAACAACATAAAACATTCCAGCCGCATATAAGAAGACCCAAATCTGATAATGCAGGAGAAGTTGCATGCAGCCTGCTAAATTCACACTTCCTCCATTCTATCTTGTAAGATATAGACATTTAAGTTTCATATAAGTTCTCCGGGCTGCTATTCTCATGATGGCTTGGAACAGTGGGCAGTGCAAAATTTAGTATCGGGCTGGTATTAGAGAAAGTCTCTGCAACTCTTGTTTGTTTTGAATCCAAACATTATATTGCACCTAAGTGCATACTTTTGGCTATAGAGAGTTCAACTGTAGAGTTTTTAATGTTCTATTTGATTATAGTATTTTTTTTATCAATTGTAAACCACTTCATCCTCATTAGATGCATAGCGGTACACAAATGTAAATCATCATCATCATCATTGCTAACCCTACTTTGACTATTATATAATCCGACTATCATCTGCAATGTAATGAATGTTATATTTAATACATAGATAACACAACAACAGTCCTGTACTCAAGTTTTAGAAACCATGAGGGGGTGATGGGGACCCAAATCACCAGAACAACCATTGCAAAGTATTCCAATTCTAATAAGATGGCTTCTTATACAAACATGAAAGCAGGGTATAAATATAACCATAAATAAAGTAAAATAAAATAAATGTATCTTCATACTCATCTTTTTGACCCTTAAAAGACAGTCAACCAATTGTACCTTTCCTCATAAAAGTTGCTCCAACTATCCAATCATTTTGTATGCATCTTTTGTAGCTCTACATTTTCTCCTTGAAGAAGCTATGAGCAGAACTGTAGAAAGTATTTTAGGTGTGTTCATACCAAGAACTGTATTAAGACATTCAAGACTGGCAGTTTTTATTTCACTTCTAATGACTGAGTCCCATACTCAGCCTTCATCTTGTTCATATTTGCCATATTATCAGTTAGGAATCCAGCAACATGAAATTAAAAGTCGTTAACCCAACATATATATTGTTACACTTTCACTGAAGCACAATACATGTAGTCCTTGTATAGTGATTGCCTCATTTAGCAACCATTTTCAGTTACAATTTTATGACCAATCCTCATATTTATGACCTTCACAGGTCTGTAAAGCAAAAGAAGCTGAAATAAGATCATAAACATAGTTGTGGTTTAATTTAGTGACCATTTCACTTAACGACTGAGTTGCCAGTCCCAATAGTGGTCACTAAATGAGAACTACCTATAATTACTATTTGTTGTCCATTCAGCAATTTGGAAATATCTTTTTGTTTGTTTGTTTGTTTGTTTGTTTGGTAAATGTATATAGCCAGTAGCTGCCCATCTCATATACATGACTCTGGGCAGTATACAAAGTTAAAAACCTCAAAACAATACAAAAGTCTATCTATATGTGATCCTTCTAATAAATGTATCTTTAACAAGGCCTTCCATTGGTTTACCCACAAAGCTATGAAGTTATTCATCCTATGATTTTCTGAATTCACCTTGGTTCTTTTGTTTTGTTTTGGCTTGGTTTTTTGGAAATCAGCAAAAGGTCTGAAAATAAGATCTGTTCAAGTAAGAAACCCCACAACCAAAACAGTATAGTAGAGCCAATCAGGGGAAAAAAACATTTTAATGAAACATTTATTCTCCCTCCCATACACAGAGATTTCTGAAGTGGCACTTGGACATCACAAATAAAGCTGCACTAATAGTCCCATGTAGTATGTAAGTATGCACTGTACGCACTGTACGCAGTATGTATGTATGCACACTGAATGTAGTATGTATATATGCACACTGTATGTGTGCACAAATGCACTGCAGTAACCCAGAACACCAGAAAAAGGAAACAGACTGCCTATACAACATCTTCCAACAAAACGGATACCCATGAAACTTTATCAAAAAGTGCCTGACCCTCTATAGCACAACCAACACAAGCTATGAAAAGGATAACACTACCATACATCAAAAAGATCTCTGAAACAACCAACAGATTTTTACAACCACATGGTATCTCAGTAGCACATAAACCAACTAAAGCCCTCCAAAACATCTTAAGTAAACCAAAAGATCCAGTACTCCAAAAAGAAAAAAACAGGAGTCGTCTACAGCATACAGTGTAAGGACTGTAACTGCCACTATGTAGGACAGACAAGCAGAAGACTAGTGGAGTGCATCCATGAACACCAACTAGCAGTCAGAGGACACAATGAAAACTCCTTAATCTCACAGCACATGGACAGACTCAACCATACTTTCAATTGGGAAACTGTGAGCATCCTAGACCAAGCTAAATCCAAAAACGCTAGGGAATTTATTTATTTATTTATTGGATTTATCACCGCCCAACTCCCCCAAGGGGGACTCTGGAAGCTTGGCATTCAGACAAATCAGCCATCAATAGACACATAGAGATAAACCACATTTACACACCATTCAAGAGAGAAAGTAAAAAGGCTAAGAAGGAAATAAAAAGACCAGAACACATCCTCTCCAGCAGCCAACACCCAGATAAGGAGGGATTAACACCAGACAAACAATCAAGCAGAAAAGAATACCCTAATCAAGAAACTACCAAGAAGAAAACCACACCCTCACCAATACTGGCAGGGCAAGCTACTGTATATAGACAGGGAGCAAACCCCACACTCACTAACACTGATGATGTTACCTAGTTGGGTAATGAAATGTCTGCAAGCAAACTATCAAGCTCAGAGAGCACCAAGAACTCCACTGTATGTATGTATGTATCAAATTTGTATGCCATCCAATTCCCAAAAATTCTAGGCAACTTTCAACAACTAAAACAAAAGAAATACAATAATAACCAGTAAAAAACCTGGTTCAAAAAAAACCTGGGTCAAAATCAAGGCCCAGGAAGTACAGGCCTTCACGGACCATATAAACACTATAGATACCAACATTAGCTTCACCAGAGAAGACACCAAGGACAACAGACTGGCATTCCTAGACTGTGAAGTCCTCATTGGGACCGGTGGCAAGCTAGAAATAGGGATCTACAGGAAACCCACACACACAGATCAATATCTGATGTTTGACTCCCACCATCCACTGCAGCACAAACTAGGAGTCATCAGGACATTGTCACACAGAGCAGAAACCATCCCCACCTCCATGGATTCCAAAAAGAATGAAAATCAGCACCTGAGAACAGCCCTGAAGGCCTGTGGATATCCAAATTGGGCCTTCACCAAATCTAAATCTACCAGACCTAAAACAGCGACAGATAGGGCTGAGACTCAGAGTAAACGAAAGAACCTGGTCATTCCCTACATGGCCGGCGTGTCTGAAAAGATAAAACGGATATTTGGCAAACACCACATACCTGTATATTTCAAACCCACCAACACACTGAGACAGAGGCTTGTATACCCCAAAGATCAAACTCCAAAACACAAGAAAAGCAATGTAGTTTATGCAATCCAGTGCAGTGAGGAGTGCTCTGAACTCTACATTGGAGAAACCAAACAACCTATGTACAGGAGGATGGCCCAACACAGGAGAAATAACACCACAGGACCAGAGTCAGCAGTTTATCTTCATCTAAAAGAAAAAGGACACTCATTTGAGGACATTAATGTTCACATTTTAGACAGAGAAGATAGGTGGTTTGAGAGAGGTGTCAAGGAATCCATTTATGCCAACTTGGAAAATCCTTCCTTGAATAGAGGTGGGGGCCTCAGGCACAAACTCTCCCCCATCTTCCTCCCCGTTTTGTCTTCTGTGCCTAGGAAGATTAAGACCATTTCAGAAGCTCAACAGCAGCATGGTGATTTTAACGACCCTCCTTTAGATGATAAAAGGACTTAAAAATTACATCTCAATATAACCATGACCTAGCCCCAGGTGTAAGGTCACACAGCTACCTAGGAACATATTTAGGATTCCCTTACCAACTTTGCTCAGACTGAAGAAGCTCCTTGGATAAGGAGCGAAACATTTCTACTAAGAAAATAGAAATCCAGTTGACATGATTCAAGCTACAGACAATTCCACCTGGATGACTGAGAACCTTCATAGACAAATAACCAGAAATAAATAAATAAATAAATAAATAAATAAATAAATAAATAAGTGTGTGTGTGTGTGTGTGTGTGTGTGTGTATGTGGTGAGAACAACAAACTGGACAGGAAGAAAGCAATAGATCTTCACTCTCCCTTCCAAAGGCCTGGGTGAACAGCCAGGTCTTCAAGACCCTTCTAAACAACAGTGGGGTGGGGCCATCTAGATCTTGGGGCAACCTCTTTCCAGAGGCCAGGCACTGCTACATTGTAACCAGGCTTCAGAAGAGTAGGTTGCTCAACAGTTCATTCATACAAATGAGTTATGTATGTTCAGGTATTTGTATAGCACTTTTTGAACAACCAGGCAAGATAATTGTTCCCTAACACTGTTTTTATTCTCTAAGTCCCTACTTTCCTCTCTGGGCTGTTTGTGCCTAAACCTGCATACTTTCCTGGATTAATTTAGTTCCATCAATTGAAGGCAATTCAATACAGTTCAAGAAAAGAACTTGATCTTCTGTATTCAGCTATTGCTTTATTATTTTAGAAATTAGAAATTATTATTTGGCATTTGACATTGTTTCACCAAGAAGACCCAGAGTATGCCCACCCTGCCAGATCTAGTAGAACAGGCAGAAACCATCAGGGTAGGTGGTTCCACAAGTAACCTGACCCATGCCATGTAGGGCTATAAAGGTGACAACCAGCACCTTGAATTGCACTTGGAAGTCTACTGGTAGCCAGTGCAGCTCATGCAGCATTGGTGTTACAGGGGAGGTGATGAAGGTATGAGGGACCATGAGCAGTTTCCCCCAGTCTAGGAAAGAATACAACAGGTGCACAAGATGTATCTGTGCACACACCTGCCACCTGCTGTTTGAGCAGGAGAGCCCCCAGATTGCACACCAGCTCTGACTGGTGGAGTGTCACCCCAGCCAGAGTTATAGATGGCAAATCACTTGATATGGGAGACCATAAAATTACCCTATAGGTTTCGTTATCCTATATATACCACCCTATAAAATGTAATTGTCTCGGCTGGACTTAGTCTACATTCTCATCCATATATAGGGGGAAAGAGCATGTGTGAGAGAAGGCATAAACTAAAAGAAATAATATTCTTCTGGAATTTCCTTCTCCCTTCTCCAACCTTCACCTTGCAATGGTATCAAGCACGGATTTGATCCATATGATAAACTCCTAGGGAAATCAGGCAGCCTCTGTTTAATGCTGTATTTTGACTGCACAGCAATATCAACAACAAAAGTCATCTGATAGAAGGAGTATAGATTTTTAGTATCAAAGGAGCTAGCTCTCAATATAAGCCAAATAAAATTCAAATAGAAATGCATAGGCAAAGGTAATGATAGCTTGGTGGGGAGTTGCTCTTTTGCAACTGAATACACTGAACATATAAACAAACACCAGTTTTTACATAACCATTTCTTTGGGGAGTCAAAACTCAATACATAATTAAATGAGTTTCTTTTTCATCCAAATGCATACTGATGTGATGTACGCTCTCCATACAAAATAAATGTCTGTTACTGTGTGTGAATCTCACAATCACTGCAGTTGTTTTCTTTTCTCAGTAGAAAACCTCATACAGAATTCTGTGCCTAAAAATCAGGTTTTGTTACATACTGTGGAATCCTGGGAATTTCATTAGCTCCATACACAACAGACAAGAACACTGGAGAGACACTGAGAGTAAAATCAGTGCCTCTAATCTTGCCTTTCCCAGCTTGGAGCTATGTCAGGAGTGACTACTCCCAGAATTCCAGGACAGCATATAATCCCAACACATCTTGAGGGCAGGAGATTGATTCCAGCCCTTTCAGTTAAGGCTCTGGAGATTATATCATTAATTTCTCTCTTCTCTAGGAATGAAAGATGGAGGTCCTGAGCTTCATAAGGTGTTATCCAAAGTTAGCAGTATGGGGAAAATGTGGAGTGGAATGGGATGGGGATAAGGGTGGGGAAGCAATGTATTCAGCAACAAATATATATCAGTAAGGAAAATCAAGTAAAAGCTAACTAGTCAGAACTGAAATATGAGTTCCAGCCCTTTGATTATACCAAATCAACTTGGATTTGAAAGCCTTCTTATTCTATGTTCATGCAGTCTTATAAAAATGATAGTAATGCAAGTATACTAACAGCACACAAGTGAATTGTCCAGTACAACGTTGTATTGTAAATCCTCTCTGTTCAGCATTCAGTTATATCAACCCATCATCCCTAGTCTTCTGTCTCCCTTCCCTCCACCCGTTAGTTCTCCATGGCCACTAAGCACACTAAGCACACTCAGTTTGTCTCCTTTTGATATCATTTTAGCCCCACAGGCAACAGGACTCTTGGCTTGAATATCAGACATAAGAAGAACAAATGAGATTCTGCAGCAGAATGCTGCTGAGCATTCTTTCTCTCTATGTATTATGTGAGCCTGTAGCTGAGAAGAGGAGGAAAAAATAACAGGACTCTTATATATGGAGCCTGTTTTCATGCATGAAATGAAAGAGTGCGGTGTTGAATAAATGCAACCATACTGTACTCAAGATCATAGAACATGAAGCTTAATAGTATATGCAAAGTGGTGCAGGTGAGGAGCAATTTAATTAGAGGACGTTGACTTTTGCTGCAGTTTGAGAGTCATGGGGGAATTATTTATTTGTTTATTTCAATTTATATGGCCGCCCAAGTCAAAATCACGACTATGGCTAACAACAGTTAATAACACCATAAACAGCAACATAATAACAAATACATAATTGGTAGTCAAGATAAAACCAAAAAAAACCCCTCAAATCAGCATCAACATAACCATTTCTTGGAACAGTTTGATCCTGTTTGGCCCGAGGGAGTAGATAGGATCCTTCAGACTGTTAACGCCACCACCTGTTTATTAGATCCATGTCCCTCCTGGCTGGTGAAAGCAGCCTGGGAGGGAATGTGTGGTTGGGTCCAGACAATGGTAAATACATTCATTTTTTACCCAAAGTTGCCAACTCTAATGTTACAGATTTCCTTATCTGGACCCAGCAAATGTGTACATATGACACACTGGTATATCTGTTTAGTTACGATGTTTTTTGGTTTACTTACGATGTTCTGAAGGGTTTTGGTTGGTCAAGTAAGTAAACCAAAAGACCCAGTAGCCCAAGAAGAAAAAACAAGAGTTATCTACAACATACAGTGTAAGGACTGTAACAGCCACTATGTAGGACAGACTGGCAGAAGACTAGCAGAACGCATCCACGAACGCCAACTAGCAGTCAGAAGACATGATGAAAACTCCTTAATCTCACAACACATGGACAGACTTAACCATACTTTCAACTTGGAAACTGTGAGCATATTAAACCAGGCCAAATCCAAAAATGCTAGAGAATTCCTGGAAGCTTGGCACTCAGACAAAGCAGCCATCAACAGACACATAGAGGTAAACAACATTTACATACCATTCATAAGAGACAATAGAAAAGCCAGAAGACCAGAACACCTCTTAGCCAGTAATCAACAACAAGATATGCAAAGATTAACATCAAGATTAGCAGCAGAGGAGCAATCAAACAACACAATAGACCCTAATCAAGGAACTATTAACTCAGTCAATCAACCAAACAGCACACAACAACCCAATCAAGGTACTTCTAAGGAGAGTACAACACCCCCCACCAACACAGGCAGGACAAGCCAGGGTATATAAACAGAGAGCAAGTTCTACTCCCTTTTAGCACTGAAGATGTTGCCTAGGCTGGCAATGAAATGTCTGCAAGAAAACAGCAAGGCTCAGAGAGCACCAAGGACTCCACAGTTCAACCCTGACCTACAAATATTCTCTTCGATTGGTAATATATATATGTATGTATGTATGTATGTATGTATGTATGTATGTATGTATATATATATCACATAGATTAAGCAGTTATATACAGAGATTTCAATACTAACTATCCAGCTCAAGATGGAAATCTTTATTGCGCAACAATTACTCTGATGTAATCTGTAGTAGTTTTTTCCTTTAATATTATATTCAATCTTGTAAAAAAAAAGTCAAATAATGTTATGCTTGTAATACGGATATCCTAAACTGTAATTAACACTTACAGAATATTTTTTTTAATCCTATTAAAAAAAAAGAAAGTCCCACAGTTTTGAATGCTGACCTGAAATTTGCAGAATTGGTATCTCCAGGCTAAACTTCACAATACATTATATAGAAGATCTTGTAGTTTTTATTTAGACTGAACGCTATGTACAGTGCTCCAGTTTGGAATGAGACTATCATAAGTGGACAAATTAAAATCTCATCCTCCCACCAGACCAGTTGTTTCACAAAATTTACCCCTGCCTGTACAGGAATTTTTAAAAAGTAGGATATCTATGGAAATGTCCCATCATATATTTTGTTCTTGGCCCAATCAAGAAACCAAGGACTGGGACAAGAAGACATTATTTTTGTATTTATAGGAAAGTCTGCTCAGAACCTGAATCCCTATATTCATATTAAAAATTTTCTCTGACCCAATTTATTTCACTTCTCTGGGAGTAATTATCGAAATACTACTATAAAAATAAAAGATTTTGGCTATATTGAGAACAATAAGACTGTGTGTCTTGGATTTTGGGATGAAGGAAGGGTAAAAAATAAATTTATTGAAAATTAAAATTTCAGTGTAGCAAAATTGGCAGAAGAATTACAGAATCAAACTGAACCAGTTTGGTCTAGTGCAGGGCTTTCCAAAGTGCCGCTGCTGGCTACACGCCAGCGGCGGTGCGGTGGTGGTGGCGGCATGGCGGTGGTGTGGTGGCGCGCGCGCGGGGTGGCGATACAGGAGTTCATGCGGCGGCGCGCGCGGCGGCGGCACAGGAGAGTGTGCGGCGGCGGCGCGGGGAGGCATGCGGCAGCGCGGGGGG
Source organism: Charina bottae (assembly GCA_023362775.1). Lineage (NCBI taxonomy): Eukaryota > Metazoa > Chordata > Lepidosauria > Squamata > Charinaidae > Charina > Charina bottae. The sequence goes on from JALMGJ010000005.1 coordinate 51,572,170, forward strand.
GCGTGCGGCGGCGCGCGCATGCACGGCGGCAGCGTGGGGGGTGCGGCGGTGTGCGCGTGCATGGCGGCAGCGGCAGCGGCTGCCGCTGCCACCGTGCACGCACGCGCCGCCGCTTCCAGGTGGTGTGGTGACACACCACGCTGTGTGTGGCGACACACTTTTGTGTCACGACACACAGTTTGGAAAGCTCTGGTCTAGTGGTTAAGGTGCTGGGCTATAAACCAGGAGTCTGTGAGTTCTAGTCCCGCCTTAGGCATGAAAATAGGCTGGGTGACCTTGGGCCAGTCACTCTTTCTCAGCCCAACTCACCTCACAGGATTGCTGTTTTGGGGAAAATAGGAGGAGGAAGGAGTATTAGGTATGTTTTGCTGCCTTGAGTTATTTATAAAAATAATAAAGGAGGGATAAAAATTAATTAAATAAATAAATCAAATTTTAGAAAGAGAGCTTTAATAGTTTTGACTACAATAAAACAACAAGAAACTGAAAGTGCTTTACGAAGTGAGGAGATTCTATCACCTCCGTACATAGCTAATGAGAAAAACAGATCCTTTCTTTTAGGAAATGTACGGAATTTAAGCCTTCTAAAATTTCATGCATTGTTTCGTCTGGTAAGACATGACAAACAGGGAAAAGGGGCAGAAAACATGCCTATAAATATTATACATATTAACATAATTGCTTAAATACAGTACATGTCCCCATAAAAATGAAAAAGAAACATCTGGCTGTATTTCCTCTTGTTTTATCACTATTCACGAAACCTATTTTTCTATTCTTTCCTTAGTGAGATCATTGCTGATCTCACCCTTCTTTTTCTTTTTTCTTCATAAACTGTGTCTGCTGGATTTATTCAGTAGTGGGTGATTTCGTATAGGCTAGTCCTACTAAATGATTTTCTGCCACAGGGTTTAGAGTCAAGTTTAAGTCAAAAGGGAATTGCCTGTTAGCACTGAAGACAATTCACACCACGACTGTACCAGTAATATTTAATATTCTTGCACCTGCAGCATGATCTAACAGTGGGCCAGTGATGCATTACATGAGATGACTAAAAGGAATTCTGCCACGGAGGGATAGTTCCTTCCCTGTAATCATCAGAGATTATGGTGGAGATGGGATGGTTCAATAACAGTGTAGGAGCATGCAGATGCTAATTAGCAATCAGTCTCTTGCTGCAAGTAAGCACATTTTGATAATCCAACCTTGAAGTTACCACCTGAGATGTCATGGTCAATTAGTGAGAGCTCTAGGAGTAACTGCAACATTGTACTTCTTCTCTCTCTCCTATAACAGATAATCCATCAAGGCAACCAAATGTCTTCTTCTAAACTGGGTCTAAACCCAAAAGATTGAGGTAACAGGGTCAGTAGTGAAAAGGTAAGTAGATGGACGTACCTCCCAATGCTCTCTCCTGTGTTTTGTAAGCTAATGGTCAGTTTTAAAAAGCGCTGTCTTTCAGCTGTGGAGAAGACTGGAATGGTAAGTGAAAATGAAACTTCAGTTGTATCTGTGCATCAGGCTCAAGGTCTTTTGGAGGTTGGAGGATGGGATCAGTTGCCCTGGACTTGACACATGGACTGTTAAGATTGTTAGATTTAAGCTTAGTAGTTTACCTTTCTAGTCACTAGAGCAGGGGCTGTTGTGCTAGGAGATCTTGTGCCAAGTGCATTAATACTTAGCAGCTTTCATCCTTGCTTCATTAACTAGTTTCCCCACTTTGTCTAAATACAACATCATGTATTTTGCCATCACCCAAACAGAAGAACCTAATGCTTCTCTGTGAATCAAATACACAACCATGGGTGAAAGACAGAACTCATGGTAACTCTATCATCATGATTTCCAGGCTCATTCGATGCTTTTCCTCCTTTTCAATGTCATGAGCTCTCTTGTAATCCCAAAATGCTTGGCCTTCACTTAGTACAGGTTATATTACTGAATTTCATTCTGCTTCCATCATTGTAATTGTTGAGATCATCCCCATTCAGTCTAAATATTTCTGGCTTCCTCTGTGATTTACCATTTCTTCAAGTGATTACCTAATATTCCCAAAGTCATTAATAACGTTAATCATAACTAATCCAGGATTTTCCTGACAGTTTTGCTTACAGATGGCGAACAGCATTTCTCTTGTTTGGGGTTGCTAGAACTTTTCAAAGTTGAAGTTAAAGGTGATAACATAAGCATGCATTTAAAGTACATCTGTCAGTTGTTTACAGTATGCCTTTAAACTCCTCTTATCACCCTAAATCAGAGATATAAAACTTAAGGACAAAATACTATATTTGAGCCTCAGAAGTCTTGTGTGCAGGCCCAGAACCCCTCCCAAAGTTGCTACCAAATTGTAATTTCCAAAGTGTAAGAGTGACAGAGGCCCTTTCCGTTTGTCCCACCTGAGAAGAGGCTGATTGAGGGGGATACGGAAAAGTGGCTGCACATCACTGGAAAACCTCGGCAATGGAAGTCCAGCAAGTTCCATCACAGGTGGCTTTTAGAAGAAGTCTCAAGATTATTTATTTTCTATGGTCATGTGTTTTTATGGAACATGTGTTGCATTAACACTAGCCTTAATGTTTTCATTCACTAGTACTGAGAGAATTTGCTTCCTGAATGACAGCCTAATAATTTAATTAAACCTAAACTTAAAAATATACATACACAAACCCTCCCCCCCCACACACACACACAAAACCAACAATGCCACAGGATACAAATTGGTAAATTTACCCCACATGCAATATCTTGACAGTTGTATCCTTGACTTCACATCCTGTGTACATGTAGAAAAGTTTGGGAGGGCACTTAGCTACTGATGGTTTTCCTGAGAACAAGACACACCTAGCAAACTACATTGCAGGCAAAAATGCTTCCAAGTCAGATTGCAGTGATTTTCTAAACCCATCATTTACAGTATATGCCATGCTTTGGCGACTCAATGATAAGTTCAGTTTAATATCAGTAATGTCAACAGAGATGACATTTTGACTGGGGTCCTTCATGCCGGAACCCAGAAACTGGTTAAATAGTTAAGAATATCCATAGGTTTACAATGCAATGATGCAGTCTAGACTCAGGGTACTGTGTATGAGACTGTATGTAGATTACAATTTTTCTAGACGTTTGCCCTATTAGATGATTAGATTATTAATGTGAACATAATGCTTTTTCCTATACTTTTCATGTTCCACTCCCCCATGTTCTGTACCTGCCTATATTTATCAGTTTTCCTAAAACATAGAATGCTTTCTTTAACCAATCTCAGAAACGTTGCACTAATCAAAAAAATGCAATCTCAGAGTACATGTTGGTCAGACTATTTCTGACCTAACAGATAAGTCTAAATTATGATGCTGGGTTCCAACAGAGATAATGAATAACTTTATGGCCCACAGATGCTCATTACACCCTTTTGAGGCCCCAATTTTCTTTAATAGTCATAAAGAGATTCACTATGTGCATCTTGCTTTATTGTCTGCATATCCCAGGATGTTTGTGTGCAAGGTATCAATGTTAAAATTAAAGGAACTGCTGGTAGAGCAGTTCATTTTAAACATCTAAAATAGATTAAGAAGAATAAGTATTAATGTTATCTGTGTGCAATGAATCCAATGGTATCTTAAAATAGATTAACAAACTTAGGAATGTAAGAACTTGCCTTATAATATTGGATTGTTTGGTTCAGTATTATCTGTTCTGGCTGACAGCTGCTTTCCAGAGACATAGACCATGTAAAGATTTATACCAGATGGTACTTAAAAAAATATTTCACTATAAATGGCAAAGAATGAATCTGGGAATGTCTCTAAGTAAAGCCATATTTTTGAGCCACAGTCTCTTCTCCAGTTTGTTTGTTTGTTTATTGAACTTATATAGCTGCCCATCCATTAGAAGGAACTCTGGACAGTGAATAAATAAAAACACAGTACGTTAAAAAAGGCCATTTAAAACAATAAACAACACTGAGGCCATGATAGTGCTCACATTCGTCCACCAACCACCCCATGCCAACTCCATTAACATCCTGGTCCTACCTGAGGGAAAAGCCAGGTCTTCAGTGCTTTCCTGAAGGCCAGCTGGGTCAGGATCATCCATATCTCTGGGGGAATGTTGTTCCATTAGGCAGGCAACATGATAGAGAAGACGTGCTTCCAATGGCCAACCATTTGGCATTGTTTCACCAAGGGGACCCAGAGTATGCCCACCCTGCCAGATCTAGTAGAACAGGCAGAAACCATCAGGGTAGGTGGTTCCACAAGTAACCTGACCCATGCCATGTAGGGCTATAAAGGTGACAACCAGCACCTTGAATTGCACTTGGAAGTCTACTGGTAGCCAGTGCAGCTCATGCAGCATTGGTGTTACAGGGGAGGTGATGAAGGTATGAGGGACCATGAGCAGTTTCCCCCAGTCTAGGAAAGAATACAACAGGTGCACAAGATGTATCTGTGCACACACCTGCCACCTGCTGTTTGAGCAGGAGAGCCCCCAGATTGCACACCAGCTCTGACTGGTGGAGTGTCACCCCAGCCAGAGTTATAGATGGCAAATCACTTGATATGGGAGACCATAAAATCCACATCCATTATATCTTGTTACAGTTGTTCTGAAGCCTGTTCTTCCCCATACAGGCCAATGCAACCTCCAGGCAATGGAAAAGTACCACAGTGGCATCATTTGGGTGACCCAGGGCAGAGATATACAGCTGAGTATCATCAGCATACTGATGGTACTTAACCCCATGCCAATGGATGACCTTACCCAGCAGTTTTATGTAGATGTTAAATAGGAATGGAGTGAGACTTAATCCCTGCAGCACCCCACAGAGCAGGGGCCTAGAACTAGGGCATCTTCATCCTTACCAACAATGACTGGAACTGAACAGTGCCTCCCATCAACCCCCTTAGCCAGCTCAGAGTGAATGATGATATCAAAAGCCACTGGGGATAGACCCAGATATCAAGTAGGACCAAGGTGGATACACCACCTTCATCATGGTCCCACCAGAGGTCATCCACAACTGTGATCAATGTGATCTTGGTACTATATCCCAGCCTGAAACCTGACTGTAATGGGTCCAGATAATCTGCTTCTTCCAGAGCCCTTTGAAGTTATAGGTCTACCATCTTCTCAACAACCTTCCCCAAGAAGGAAAGGTTGGACAGTGGATAAAATTGTCTAGTGCTGCTGAGCTCAGGGATCACCTCGTGAGGAGGGAATGGACCACCACTCCTTCAAGGCAGGCAGAATTGTCCCCTCCCACAAATAAACATTCACCATCACCTAGACACAGCTACATGTTACCTTCTGGGGGGGCTTGGCCAACCAGGAGGGACAGGGATCTAACACACAGGTGGTAGAACTTAACAACCCAAGGATCCTGTCTATGTCCTCAGGAGTAACTGGATCAAACTCAGCTGAGATAACCAGGCAAGACCCAGCTCCAGGATCCAAGCACACAGAGAGGCCACGTAGGTATGATCTGATCCAAGGCCACAATTTTTTTTTAGATTTTTTATCCTGCCTTTATTATTTTTATAAATAACTCAAGGCAGGGAACATACCTAATACTCCTTCCTCTCTCTCTCAGCCCCTTGTCAATGATGTAGAGCTAACCTTGGAGATAGGAAAGGCATTAGTGAGCCATTAGGAGGGGACTTGTAGAAAAGATCACACAGTAGTAAGAAAGAGGAGAGTGTGAGAAAGAAACTGAAAATAACCCTGCATTGGTTTTGTTTAGTAAGTTGGGATAGAGAGACACTTGGACAGGCTTTCTTGACCTGGCCTAACTCAAAGAGCTGACAGCCCTAGACTGAATTTGAAAAACATTTATCTACCAACCCATACTTGACCAGTGTGGCAGATTAGGGTCTGTAACCTTCAGTGAATGAGCCTTCATCCTGCAGTGGATTGATTAGGACTGAATAAACAGACACATACACAATCACCAGAACTGTAGCATCAAAAAACTTACTGAAAGGTATAAGTCCATATTGTATGGTTTTCCACATTGTACATGATTTTATTGTGAGGTCTATAAATTACATTTAACTAATTTGTCATGCTTATCATATTAATTGAAGTATACAAAATACATGCTCTTCTATCTTCATCCTTATTTTGAAGTCTGCTGAATGTTCATTTGTATCTTTTTACTTGTAGTTGGGGAAGAAGTTACTGCAATCCAAATTCCATTATATTTTCTTCACAGTAAGGCTAATTGTCTCATCCTGGTTGTTTGTTTATTTGTTTGTTTGTTTTCAGTTGCTCTGCTGCAGTTGATCAATTGCAAGAAGACTATGAAAAAAGTTAGCCATACACAATCAGCAAAACAGCCTAAATGATGTCATCCATCAACATGGACATTGCAATTTGCCCTCTATTTTCTCATAAATCAAATCATAATCCCACAAGGAAGAAGAGCAGCTCATGAAGAGGCAAGATGGCAGCATTTATTGGCAGAGTGAGAGAAATGTTCCCTCTAGGATACAGTAATTATTTTGACTCAATGAGAAATAAAGAGGAGAAGAGATGGTAGTGGAGAACTGGAGAATGTCTGCCTCACTTCATTACTATTCCCAAGACTAGAGAGGAACGTAGGCTTTTCATTGGAAAGCCAATAATTCTGAATCTTGAGACAGGTGAAAACTTAAATGACATCTGAAAATTCTGATTTATGTTCCTGCTTAACTCCAAAACATGCTTGTGATGTAGTTCTACACACTTCCTTAGATTAGTGGTCAATGTATTAATATGCAATGCATTTGCAGTGGCTTATTCCAAGAACTTGACTAACCTTGTCATATAATGAAGGGTTTTGGTACTAATATTCATTTATAGAAATATCAGTTTATTTTTTATTTATCAAACAAAACTCTGATTCTTTCTCCTCTCATCCCTGAATTTCTTCCCATGTGGAAATGTTGTATTGGATGGAAAACTTGTTAAATGTTATTGTTAGCTGTTAGGGATTCCATAAGGATCACACCTATTTAGGTTTGTAAAACTTTTTTTTTTTTAACAAATTTTATTAGATTTTAATTTTACATAGATAAAAGTTTGAAACAGAAAAGAAAATGGAAATACAAATCAAGAAAAAAGAAAAGATAAAAAAGTGTAGTAAAGGAAAAAAGAAAAAAAGATAAAGCTGAAACATAGAATTTGGTCAACTTCCGATTTGTATCTGGTCATGGTATTTTAAAAATTTTATCTTACATGCTAGGTCTATATATAATATTAAAGAATATTTCTTGTCTATTACATCAATATATATATATTTTAATCTTCAAATCCCCATATAAGCTTTGCCCCTCCCGCATCTTGTAAATAGTCAGTTAATGGTTTCCACTCTTTAAGGAAATAATTATTTGGATTTTCTTTTAATAAACATGTCAGTTTATCATTCTCTGCCATATCCATCAATTTTAACATCCAATCTTGTATCGTAGGCGATATCTGGTTTTTCCAATTTTGTGCAAAAATAAGTCTTGCTGCTGTAATCATGTATTGCATAATCCTTGTAAATTGCTTCCCAGGTTGTCCATCAATTATTCCCAGTAAGAAAAATTCCGGTTTAAATGGAACTCGAATTTGTAATATATTTTGCATCAATGCATGTATTTGAGTCCAAAATTTCTTTGCAGTCTCACATGTCCACCACATATGGTAAAAAGACCCCTCTTTTTTTTTACATTTCCAACATAAGTTGGAGACATTTCCATACATTTTAGAAAGTTTTTGTGGGGTCATATACCATCTGTACATCATCTTATAAAAGTTTTCTTTTAAATTATAACACAAAGTAAATTTTAACCCTTTGGTCCACATATCTTCCCATTGTTGCATTTGAATATTATGGCCAATATTTTTAGCCCATTTAATCATACAGTCTTTAACTTGTTCCTCTACCATTTCACCTTTTAACAATAATTTATACATTTTTGCAATTAGATGATCATCTGTCTCACATAGTTGTATCTCAAATTCCGATTTGGTTTGTTCAAATTCAAGGTCTTTCTTATCTAATTTAAATTTCTCTACGAGCTGCATATATGAAAGCCATTGAAAACTGTATCCCTCTGATACCAATTCTTCTATTGATTTAATTATATATTGTCCTTGTTCTTTCTTTAAAAAGTCTTTGTAGGTTAACCATTTATCTTTATTTCTTACTTCTGTTCTGTAGAATGCTTCTTGTGTAGAAATCCATAAGGGTCTTTTATAACATAAGATTAATTTATATTTATTCCAGATTCTTAACAAGGATCTTCTAATATAATGGTTTTTAAAGTCCACATTAACTTTAACTTTATCGTACCACAAATATCCATGCCATCCATATCTTAATTCATGTCCTTCCAAATTCAATAATTTTTCATTTTTCAAAACTATCCATTCTTTAATCCAAACCAAGCAACAAGCAGCATAATATAATTTCAAATCCGGTAGACCTAGTCCTCCTCTTTCTTTAGAGTCTTGCAAGACTTTATATTTTACTCTTGGTTTTTTCCCTTGCCAAATAAACTTAGAAATATCTCGCTGCCATTGTTTAAAAGGTTCTTCTGATGCCAATATAGGTAGTGTTTGAAGGTTTGTAAAACTTGAGTTATGCTGCCTTCCTGGAAAATTCCTCACAAAAGCAAAGGCCACCGTTCTCACTGGTCAACTTGTAGCATCTTAGAAAGAAAACAAATCCATTAATTTTTCAGCAAATTAATAATCTATATTGGTTCAGTGACACTAATTTAGTGCAGGATTATAAAAGAACATGTATAGCATTTCATTTGACTATGAAATCAGCCATCTACATTGATTCCTGAATACGTACAAAGATTTTGGATATTACAGGACTAAATGGACTATGGGTTAAGCCACACTGATACATGGACATTTAAAAAGTGCTCATGGAATACCATATCAATAAATCATATATCTGATAATATAAGTAATAGAATGCTGCATAAACTTAGGTAATGTTATTCTACAATTCCATAAGATGACCACCAACAACTTTTTTAGCATCAATAAATATTTATCAGTTTTAAACATAGCTCACTACAATACTAAAAAGGGCTTGAAATAAATGTCTTTAGAACTAATCAGCAACTAAACTGCCTTAACTGTTCTAATATTTTAAAATTATCTGACTTCAGATTTTGCTCATGATAGCACATTTCCTTCCAAATCAGTTTTTTAAGAAATGTTTTATTGACTTTGAACATAGCAATGAAAAAAGGCATTTTGTTGTTGTTTTAGGATTATTTGTAATTTATGAACATACTTTTTCATGGTTTAGAAATATTAGTTCTGAAAAGTACTGCAGCGTATTCATTGATAACAAGATAAACATGAGTCAGCAGTGTGAGACAGCTGTTAGATTGGCTAACATGATTCTTGGCTACATTAGAAGAAGAAGATGTAGGAAGTAATTATTCCTATCTACTCAGCACTGGTGAGACTACATCTTGATTACTGTGTGTAATCTGAGCATACAAGGTTATTGACAGATTAGAACAGGTTCAGAGGAAGCAACATAGATGATAGACTTTAGGACATGTCCTATGAAGTTAGGCTGAGGATCTTGGGATGTTCAGTCTGGAGAAAATAGGACTGAGAGGAGACATGACAGTCATGTTCACGTACATAAAGCAAAACTACTAGGGAAGATTGTCAGCAACTATTTTTCCATGGCCACAGAAACTAGGACCAGAAACAGTGAGTATAAGTTGCAGCCACCTGGATTTTATTTAAATTTAAGGAAAAACTTCCTGATGGCAAGAGTTGAATCTGTGAAACAGTCTACTTATAGATTCTCCATCTCTGGACATTTTTAAAGAGAGCTGGAGAACTATTCCTCAAGAATGATTTAATTGGTTTTCCTACACACTGTAGAGCAGTGGTCCCCAACCTTTCTGGCACCAGGGACCGGTCGTGGAAGAAAATTTTTCCACAGACCAGGGTGGTGGTGTCAGGGTTTGCAGGTGGGAGCCAATCGCATGCACTGGGGGAGGGGTAATCGCAGACACTGGGGGGCAGGGTTTGCAGGAGGGAGCCCTGCAGCCCACTTCCTAACAGGCCATGGCCCACTAGTTGGCCATGGCCCACAGGTTGGGGACCCCTGCTGTAGAGGGTTGAAATGGATGAGTGTTGTGTCCTTGCCAGCTGTAAAGTTATATGATTGTATGGCTACACTTAGCCTTTGAGCTATAACAAGTACTGTAACAAGTGATCAGAGCTAAGATAAAATCTAAATCTGAGTTATGTTAAATATAATTTATATTATTACTCCAAATTATTTAATAATTCTAGTCTTCTGTCACATTAAAATTACTATTTCATAACATTTGGAAGGGTTTCAAATGTTGAAGCTTAATTGTCTTCTTCAACACTATTCTGAATATCTTAGAAAACAAAGCTATGATAGTGGAAGGAATTCAGTCCAGGTAAACTTCTAAAAATCTGTCAGGTAAGCCTTCAATAAAGCTAGGAATCTTAGGAAGCACTTGGGACACAGCAAGTTTTGTTTCATCTGCTATCAGGCAACACTACTTCTCTTATAATCCAGAAGGAAATTTGGCAGAGGGAAAAAAAGTGAAACAAGCAAGGTGTTCTTTTCAACTGATGTGGATTGATGAAGAGAAAAAATCAAGATAGAATAATCTACAGTCTCTTGCTTCTGAAAATGTCCTACTGATCTATGCCTGTTACAAATTCTCTTCCACATTATTGAAGATGCTTGTTATTCAGAAACTCTAGTGTGCTGCACAAAGTTATTTCTCTTTTTACATGCTTGTATTTTGTTGCTGCAATCAGTGGATGTGGTTGGGGACAAGAGAAAACAGAAATTATAATTCTGTTGTAAATATTCTGTTGTAAACTGCCCAGAGTCCCTCCAGTAGAGGGAGATGGGCGGTGATATAAATTAAATAAATAAATAAATAAATAAATAAATAAATAAATAAATAAATAAATAAAGTTGGATAAATTGCAACTTCAGTTGGAGCTATTATTAAACAAAGTTATGCTAAATTGCTCTTGGGAATTGTGAATAAAAGAATAAACATGCTTAATCTTATAACTGTGAGAACAAAGACTACATTCCTTCAAAGTTCTTAGCTGTTATTTTTTATACACTACAAGACTGTCTCTAAGGTTTGCGGTTCACTTATACCCAAGTAAAAAAGGTAAAGGTAAAGGTTCCCCCCGCACAGTTGTGCAGTCGTGTCCGACTCTAGGGGCCGGTGCTCATCTCCGTTTGTTAGCCGAAGAGCCAGCGTTGTCCGAAGACACTACCACGGTCATGTGGCCGGCATGACGCACGCGGAACGCTGTTACCTACCCACCGAAGTGGTACCTATTCATCTACTTGCATTTGCATGCTTTCGAATTGCTAGGTTGGCAAGAGCTGGGGCTAGTGCGGGAGCTCACTCCGTCACGCAGGGCTCGGGATTCGAACCTCCGAACTTGCAATCTTCCGATCGACAAGCCTGGCGTCTTGCCCTCTGAGCCACCACGCCCCTTTTATACCCAAGTACCACTTGGCAATGTTCCAGTTACATATATGGATTCAGAGTTTTCTTCTTACTCCCCTTAAATTAGTCTCTGTTTTCTTTGTATACCATGGTTTCCCATTTGTTTTCCTCAAGGAAGAGTCTTTTCTCACTACAAGGGGGATCCTTTCTGTTGTTCCCGTTTCTCAAGCTGTCATGTCTTTTCAGATAAGCCATCAAAGTTCACCCTGTTTTCCCAAGACCATCATTCATAGGGACACAAACTTTCCCCCCCCAGAATTGTTTTCTCTTACACGTTGAACAGCAGAACGTATGAAAAACTTGCTAACTTTCCCTCTCTGTATTATAAAAAGTATAAAGATTAGGAATTTAGCTCAGGATATTTTTAAAAGGGTATTTGAGAGGTCATAGTGCAAATCTGTATATGCATGACCTGGGCACGGGCAAGTAATACAATAAAAAATGACTGTGTTAATAAACTTTTGTACAACCCTGTATGTGACAGTATGATGAAGGCAGGGATGCAACTAGGGGGTGGCAAGCGGGGCATGTGCCCTGGGCGCTGTGCTGGGGGAGCGCCAAAATGACAAAATAGTATTTGTATACTGACTGTTTCCTGGCATGATCGCCAATAGGGCACAGCATGCAATGGTGGGGGACCACCCCCGCTGGCGGTGATTGGCTGCGGGGCAGCATGGAGAAAGGCCGGCCAGCCCGCCCCCTGCCCCGAGGAGGCCGAGCGGCTCTTACGTGCACTCGTCATTGGCTGAGGCTGCAGCCAATCCACGTCCACCAAGAACTGCCCTCAATCCCAGCCTGCCTCTGCGCAGGCGTGCTCCAGCAGCTGAGCCAAGCGCTTCTGCAGAGGTGCCTCTTCCCACCTGCCGTGTGCACTTGATTCACCGGTGCTTGCCGCAGAGGGAGGCGCAGGGTGGTTCCGCCGCTCCGATGCTCCAAGGAGGCCACCACTGTTGCCCGGAGCAGCCCCCAAGCCGCTAGGCTGCATGGTGGGCCAGCAGGGGCACTCCCAGGGGGAAGGTGGCATTTCTCAGCCGCACTGGGGCTGCCCCTGGCACCCTCCCCTGCCCCATCTGTGCTAGCTGGCAGGAGCCCCGGTGCCCCCCGGGATGAGGAGGGTCCCCTTCCTCCCCCACATCCCACTGCACTGCTGTTCCCCACGGGGGACGAGGGACTTGACCCTGCAGAGGGGTGTGGAATCCATGTTTGCCCTGGGTGACACAGACCCTAGTTGCGGGCCTGGATGAAGGAGGCAATGCATGAAAAGTAGTGCATGACACATCTCCTTATTTTATTGTAGATCATTCCTCCTGACATTGGGCAGTAGTAGAAAACGTTCCATGATAGTGTCAGAAAGTGAAGTGAGTAACAAGATTCTGTAAGTATTGTATCTTTTCCATTATGAAACTGATGTTTTGCACAGATGTTTTCTCTTAAAGTTATGGTCATAAGTGATCTTGACTTAAAATTGGGAAAACTAGTAGAGAAATAGAAATCACTTTTGTTTGTAAGCATTTCCCAATGTGGCTTACTGAGTTTTTTTATTCAACAGAAGTTTCCTCTTTTCAATCAACATAATTGCTATTTTGAATGTTTCCATTATTTGCTTCAGGAGATACTCCATCACATTGTTATAGAAAAAAATATGAAAACAAAAACAAATTTAAAGGGGACTTTTTAAATCCCACATCTTTAACAGTTGCATAAATTGCAAATGTGGGGACTTGACAAGAAATTTAGAAATCACAGCTGGATCTTTAAAAGTCACAGAAGCATGGAAAACTTAGGTAAAGGTAAAGGTTTTCCCCTGCATGGTCGTGTCCGACTCTAGGGAGCAGTAGTATATATAATGGTCTCCTGAATTAAATTCACCCATTCCTGTCCATTTTAGTTCGCTGATTCCCAAGATGTCAATGTTCAATCTTGTCATCTCATATTTGACCACATCCAGCTCACCTTGATTCATAGATCTTACATTCCAGGTTCCTATGCAATATTGTTCTTTACAGCATCGGACTTTCCTTCCACTTCCAGACACATCCACAACTGAGCGTCCTTTCGGCTTTGGCCCAGCCACTTCACTCTTTCTGGAGCTACTCGGAATTGCCCTCCGCTCTTCCCCAGTAGCATTTTGGACACCTTCCGACCTGAGGGGCTCATCTTCCGGCGTCATATCTTTTAGCCTTTTGATACTGTCCATGGGTTTTCTTGGTAAGGATACTGGAGTAGTTTGCCATTCCCTCCTCCAGTGGACCACGTTTTGTCAGAACTCTCCGTCATGACCTGTTCTTCTTGACCTGACTTCATTGAGTTACGCAAGCCCCTTCGCCATGACAAGTCAGTGATCCATGAAGGGGATGGAAAACATACATCCTCCTAATTTATCCCCTTGGCCATGACCATGAAGAGTCAAACTGATCATCAGTGGCCAAACGTTTTATGAATGTTTTCTAAATAAATAGCCATTTTCTTATTACAAGCTTTCTCACTTTGCATTACTAATCAGTAAGGCTTTTAATGTTCCTAAAAGCAAAGTGGATAACTTTGGTTGCTGCATTTGAATTGAAACCTGGAAATATTGGCAGTCTTTTGCTTTCATTTATTCAGAGTCTTTACAAAAGGCCTTCAAATGAACATGTGGCATCAGACAAACACATGGCAATGCAGCTGTTGTCTTTGCAATTGGAATAATAAGTACATGAGACCAATCCTTTTTTCTCACCCTTTCTATCACTCATGAAAGCTGAGGGAGGTAAGGCAGAGCTTTGGATAGATCCAGCCACAAAGGATATTTCTGTTCATTCCTCCTCTTGCACTAAATCTTTTGCAAGGTACATGTATACAGAGATATTTTGCAGCTTGGAGTTGATGATGGACCTTTCCTGTGGTCATGCTTCTTTAGGCACACTACTTTTGACCTCTTGCTGTTAAAGCACTGAAGTTAAAAACAATTCCTTCCTGACCTCCCTTCAGCAGTTTTGTGTTGTATTAGCCTTCTGAGGTTCATAGGTCTTCCATTTCTCTGGTGTATTGAACTGCTGAGCAACTGAAGGCCTTGAGTAACAAAACATCCCTGGATTCCCCTCTCATTCATGATAAAAGTCTCTGTCAAGAACACCATGTCTCCCCGTGTGTGTGTGTGTGTGGGAAGACTGCGTACATTGCACCTTGAGGAAAACAGTGTTTGAGACTGGGATTATATTTGAACCTGTGTTAGTCAAACAAGTTTTATGAAACTTTGTCATAAAACTGACATGGCCATTTAACAAGCACATAGAGCAAACGTACAAGCAATTCATTTGTGACAGCTACACTTGAAAAGAAAAATCTCTCGGGCTGGATTCATTCATTTCAAATGTATGGAGAATGTTAGCATTTGGCATAGATGACTGTGGCTGAAAAGAGAGAGTGAATTTTTTTTTTAAAGAACTACGGTGCGTAGGTGAACACGCCCCGTTCTCTCTAATGCATACAACAAGAGATACAAAAAATAGCAAACAAGTGTTATATCTGCTAGTAAAATATTTTTTAAATGACCAAAGGGAGAAAAAATGCACCGACTGACACAGTGCCTTGAGCAATCCATAGCCTGTCTGTTGTCCCTGTCATAAGATTTGTAGGTCGGTCTCAGTCAGTCACAGGGGTTAAAGGCTGTAGGCCATGACCTGTTGATTTACCAAAGTATGATCAACCCACACAAATTATAAGCGTAAAAGAGTCCTGACAACTTCAATATGATAAGCAATGAGAGCAATTATTTGTGACATGTGAAACCGGTGTGAAAGCATAATTCCGTCACTGCATGACAAGGCATTATTAGCAGGGCATGCAGCAGCTTGAACTGGAAATTACTTTCAAAAACTCAGGGAAAAAGGAGAGGGCAGAGAATAACCGAGCTACTCTAACAAATTGGGTCATAGCTTAGCTTCTCTGAGTAATGGGCTTTATACTTAGTGGAGGGGGGAGAATGAAGGGAGAGGAAATTGCAGTCAGGAGCTAAGACTTATTTAAGTCATTACTGATATTGTTAGATGCAGATCTGTAAAAACTTTTTTTTTACTTTTTTTAAAACAAATTTGTAAGCAGACATATTTTACACATAAACAATTTACAAATTTCTAAGGAGACTTATTTATGTACAAGTCCAGATCTATGGAAATAGATATAGTTTGTTCAAACAGAAAGACTGAATTTCTGGAGGGAGAACTACCAGGAAGCTTTAGGAAGAAGTCCCACCATTCATTCAACTTGACAAAAGCCAATAACAAGAGAACAATCAGATATATATTTCAACAATGTCATATGCTGCACCTAACTATAGTTTCCTTGTATATCCCAAAAACATGGCTTCTTGATCATAATGCCTGGGTTCACACAATGATGACTTATTGTGATTTGCAAGGCAGCTTTACTGCTTTGTGGAAATTAAAAATTGTAGCAATTATTTTGCCTTAAAAACCTCTATTAGCATAACATAGTCTCACAGTCTATGGGAATGAACCTATTTGAAATAGATATTCAAGCTCTTTCTAGTCCTGGCTGTACACAAATAAGGTCCTACATTTGATATGAGTGACTGGACAATTTTAGATTACTGGTGGGTTAACTTTTTTTCTTTTCTCACAAAAAAGGAAAACTAGAACATTATTTTAGTTGTATACATGTCCAACTTGCAGATGGAGATTTTGTGTACAGGACACTGAAAAATATAATTCTTGTAGCTATATGTCTATGAAGGTTCTCAGTCATCCAGGTGGAATTGTCTGTAGCTTGAATCATGTCAACTGGATTTCTATTTTCTTAGTGGAAACGTTTCACTCCTTATCCAAGGAGCTTCTTCAGTCTGAGCTCAGACTGAAGAAGCTCCTTGGATAAGGAGTGAAACGTTTCCACTAAGAAAATAGAAATCCAGTTGACATGATTCAAGCTACAGACAATTCTTGTAGCTAGTGTCAGTTGTATAGCACACACAGTCCTGAGTTCCTCCCTTGGATTAATGATAGGTCTTGACCTGAACATTACCTGTATTCCTTGTTACAAATGGGAGTGTTCTAGGAAAGTGTTTGGATCTAATCCAATAACAAAAACTTCCCATCTCTCCTTAGTTTCCACCATCTTGATGCTGTCATGTGCAAAATTCCCATTAATTTGATTTTATCTAGTTAAGTAGTTAAGTGTTTATTGTTATCTATTTATTCCCAATGTGATGCCCAGGCATCCCACGGCATCCACTAAGCTCCTTGTCCTATCTGCCTTTATATTTTATCCACACCCACACACCCACACACAAACAAATTTGCATGCCCAATGTGAGAATGTTCCACTCACATAAGTAATACTAGTCCAGCTTTGAGCAACAGCTGCCAAATTATAACAGACTGCATGAAGACTACTAAAACAAATACATTTGTTATTCTTGCTATAATATTCAAAGCCTCCAAAGGTCTTAACCAGTCATAAGAAGAGGAACTGACAATTGCCAAGTAGCATTCTTGTAAATTGGTGCTTTGTAACTGGTTATGGGTCCATGGCAGCCATTTTGGGAACTAACTTATCCCCTTTTTCCTGCAGTAATTGTGCAGGAGCATCCACAGTACATTTCCTAATGTGCCCATGTGAGTACCAAGTTTGGAAATCTTATGTTTACTTAGTACACAGATCATTAATTTTAATATTTATTTTAATAAGTTTTTCCCTGCGTACAATTACTCTGAACACAAAAAGTATTATTACACTGTGTGATACCTCCATGAAATAACGTAATTTGAGTTAATTTGTAATATCATTGAGTCAAAGTTATTCAAATCAAATGTAAAAGATAGCCTATGATGATTGCCTTTTCTTCCATGCAATAAACAATAATTGGTTTACAGGCTCCTTTGTGGACAACATGGGGGATTTGTTGTTTATTTGTCTAAAACTCTAAGAACAAAATTAATTTCAGACTATTATTATATCATCAAGCATAACTAGATGGCCAGTTTGTGTAAAGGGAATCTATCTGAAGAATTGAGAGGATAAGATTAAAATAACTGGCCACAGACATAGAAAGCCTTAGACTCTGGCAGCTAGCCATTACTTTGACCCAATATTCTTTCATGGTTTCTTGATTCCTTTAAATAAATTGAAATGGGAATGGTGATAGCTAAGGTGTGCCATCTATTGCTTTAAAAGTATTTATACGTTTTTGAATAAGAAGGCATAATTAGAGTTGATTTTGTGGTTCATTATGGTTTGCCAGGATGTAAAAATTACAAACGCAAAGTGCTGGAATTATTTTTTTTCAAACCCAGATTGCCTTGGATGTAGGCCAGGTTCTCAGAAAACCCGACTTTACTACCAGCTGCACAATAAGCGACACACCAGTCATGCAGGGTGGGCTCTCAGTCAGCTACATGACAATCTGTTTCTGTAACTCCATGGACTGTAGGCAATAAAAACAAGGAAGTTTACTGAGTTCTTGATGAGCTGCCATAAGCTGGGGTTCGGGCATGAATTGTGCAGACCAATGTTGTTACATTGCAGCTGTGTTTACCTTTGGTCAGTTACATCACAAACATGGGTTTGGAAGGGTCAAAGGGCAACTAGGTTGCAGAATAAAGGTTAAAACACTCCCTTCCCTCTTATACCTTATTTTGCCAAAAATCACCTTTTCTACCAGAGGCTTTTGCAAAGAAGATAGAACTGACAGATAAATGATTAATGTAACTGGTGTGTGAATTCTAACTTCAATTAACTTTAGTATTTGTTTTGAACTTTTTTATTGTTTCTGTTTTAAAATTTTGTTAGCCATCTTGAATGCTCAACAGAGGAGGACGGTGGACTATAAATCAAAGTGAATAATAAACAAACATCATTTTGTCAGGGCTGAAGAACTTGTTCAGTCTTCATAAATAGGTATTAGTAGCACTTGACTAAACCAAAGTTTTGCAAAAGCTACATATTTAAATACATCAGCAGTGTCATTTGGTGTCACCGAGTTTGATTAAATGCTTGCATCTTTAATATTCAGCAGCTGTAAATGAGAAGGGAATAAAACCTATTGAACTCAGAAGGTATACTGTAGATGTGGCTTACTCCCATCCATATTCACCATATTGGCTTTGTCAGAATCCATCCTCTATAATGCTTTGACTGTTTAAACCGTATTAAGTGTTCAGCTAATAGTTTTAAATCCAATAATGGAAATGAAAATAACTATAAACTGGATGTACGTAACACAATAAACCATAATTTAGTTTATTCTTAGCTTAGTGTGATATAAGTTTTTACATCAGCATTCAACACAGCATAGTTTAAAAAAACCCTGGTTTAAAATTAAGTGTAGATGGAGTTAAAGTGTACTCATATATCTCAGAATGTATGGTTCTAGAATTTTGTTCTCTTTCCATAGGAAGTACTGTCAAGGTGGCCTGCCAAAAAAAACTCATCTACACTCAATTAAACCAAATAGAATAAAACAAAAAAGACGAAATCAATAATTTTGAAATTTTCAATTTTAAAACACCACATAACAGCAGATATAAAAATCCAGGAAGAATAAAAAGCTCTTTGCCCAGTGCTGAAAATATAGCACAGTAGATGCCCAGTGAAACTCCATTGGAAGGTTATTCCATATCTGAGCCTCTGAGCCTCTGAGAATGATGTAGCTGTCTATCCCATGCCAGCAATACAGATGTGACCTGAGAAAATAAACAAAAACATCCCCCCCCCCCATTTTCCCATTTTTTCCCTGGCTCTTTACAGATGTATTGACCTGTCAAAGCACTTGGAGGAGGACCTCCCAATAATGATCACTGGATTCTGGTAAGAATATGAGAAGAGTTTCAAGCCATGAAAACATATTACACCTTATGTTTGCCACCCCTCAATAAGCAATGTATAGAATATCTTTAAATGTTAATTGATTTTATACCTCCATTTTTTTTCTAAATATGTTTTCTAATGTTCTTGTTTAATAATGACATTTCATTACAAAGACATACAAAAATATCCAAATGTTTTTAATCTTCAAGTAACCTGTAGTAAGTCTGCTAGCTATAAAATAATAATAATGTTTTGGATTTCTACTGCTAAATTAAAGAAGAAATTACTCTAGGGGATCATTATACTTAATTTCACCTTGTACTGCTCTGAAAACTAAACACAAGAATTGATGTGAACCATGTATATAAGGTTTAATACCTCTCTTTTTCATTTAAGCAAAAATACTGAAACTGCCTATGCTGGAGAATGTATCCTAATTGCCAAGACAACTGTTATAGATAATGAGCTATAAGATGATGATCTGGGATATGTGCAGATAGAGTCCTTTTGGCAATGGAAAAAGAAGAAAAAGCATGTAGTAAACAGCATCTTTGGAAAATATATTTTCAAATAGAAAACACCATTTATTGCAAGGAAGAATAGGCAAGAAATGTTTAAATATTTTTGTTTATCTAAAGAATTTTAATCTACCTTTTTTAAAAAAGCACTTTGGTATAAACTGGTCTGAGATCTTGAGAGGAAGGGAGGGAGGGAAGGAAAAAGATGTGTAAGTGAATGAATGTAGCCACTCTACCTGTATCTTGTTTCCAAAACACAGGATGTCATATTTTGGATCTTAGTGACAAGCATCTAAGGTTAATAATGATAGAAGATTATAATGATAAAGGACCAATCTAGATAACTGAGACTTCTATTTCTTGGCTTCAACCTTCCAACATACACTGTATGGATATACAGTCATAATTTTGGGACTGGCCTAAAATTCTTGCCTAGGAAATTGCTGAAACTATACCTTCAAGTCTGAGTTTTATTGAAGCTGCTAGAACCCCCAGCTAGGGCATATCCTCACAACGGATACTCCATTTTAGGATCAGTCTGCTAGTGAGGCAGGTTAGAATCAAATCAAACTCATGTGTCAAGAAAAGGGAGTTTTCCATGGGGGGGGGGGAATCAATACAACAGACAGAACAGAAACTCCCCAACAACTACACTTTTTTAAAGCAATCTCTTGGAATCGGTTGCTATTCCTACTGGTAATCTTGCTACCCCTTCCTACCAGGTGATCTCTGCCTCCCTAGTTTTTTTCTTCTCCAACAAGTGTGAAATCTTGATAAAGAGGAAGAAAAGACTTCAGACTTTCTAGAGAGGAGAAAAATATAGGGAGGCAGTGATTCTTCACTGCTCCTGCCCTTTCCTCTGTCCCCAACAGCCCAGCCTCTTCCCCCTCCTAGGATGGCAGCAACTTAGCCTGTCTCGTTTTGGAGGCCCATCAAGAAAATTGCTGTAGGGGAAGCAGTTTATGATGTGTCAAATCAGATATTAATAGGGATTCTCTCTCTTCCCTCCCCTAACACTGATCTTTGAGGATCAGGCAAGTTGCAAGGGACAGGTGATTCCTCCATCTCTTCAGTCCAGAAATATTTTATTTTATTCTCCATTCACAAGTGAAATAGTTGCATGTGTTAAAGGTATTCCACCTTAGCATGCGTGTGTGTGTGTATCTGTGTGAAGCTACATCTTAGAAATACTTTCCCCTCTTTGCTGTGGCAGGAAAGCTCAAAAATTCTGACTTTCTTTTTTGGGATGAAAGTCTCTATGTTTCTCTTTCTGCCCTTCTCTATTGCCGAACACTGTATAAAGTGTATAAAATTCTTGAAAACACTTCCCATTCCCTCTGCAGTCTCTGAACTCCAGCTTTATCTTTATCTTATTGAATTAAATGTGTTACTCTCTAAACTTCCTGTCTTTCCCTTATTGAAATGAATAATGTGCTCACTTCTCACAATTTTTCATTTGATTGATCTGTATGCTAGCTTCAAACATTCTTTGTGCTAATTCCCCACAGATTGTCAACTGATTATGATTGCCCTTATACCATTTGTTTAATATATTATTTAATAAATTGTATTGGCTGGTTATTAATAATAGTTTAATTGTTTTTACTTCTTGAATGCATAAGCTTCTTTGAGTATTATGTCTATAGTGTGAAGGTCCAGAGAGAACTGGTGCTGCAACAGACTCTGATTCAAAATACCACCTTCTCATTTCTTCTCAGTCCACCTACCACTCATTTACAAAGTCTTCTTCATCCTCAAATTCCCTCAACTCTCTTCTTTCTATTGCTCCTTCACTCACTCTTCTATAATCCTCTAGCTAATCTTTCTTCTCTCCCACTTTTCCCAATCCTACTTTTCTTAGCACTTCAGCAAATCTCATACAACTTTCCATTCCAATTATCCACCATTCTCTTGTCTTTTATTCTTCCAGCCGCAACTGTCCAATGTTTCTATATCATTCTCTCAATCTCAGACAATATTCTTCCACATCATCTCTCCTTTGCTGTTCCTGTTTTCTGCTTTCCCAAACCAAGGTCCATTCCAAACTTCTTTTAACCCTTTTAATCCTCCCACTCCAACTAGCAGCTTTCTATCCTTGTGTATTTCAGATCTGGGCAGCTCTTGTCCATCTCTCTCCCCCTCCCACTCTCTCTTCTGCCTACTGCACCATATCACCATTCTTCTCAGTTTTTCATAGTTCTTTCTCTCCCATCCAGACCATAGTCTGTGGTTTGATGACAGCCAGACTGGGTTGCCACACTCTCTTCTGATCTGCACATCAACCCTTAATTGCTTTCCTGGTGGCTGCTGGAAGGTAGGTGACAGCACTCATATTCTCACTTGTCTATGCAGTTCAGTTCATCACAGTACTGTAGAAAACAATCTCCTTCTTTTCCACTACACTGCCTCCTTCGTTGCCAATGATCTTCTAATGCAGCATGATTTGCAATCTCTATTTGTCATACTTACAGCCAGCACATACTATTGACCAGGTCAATTCAATCTCACCCTATTTTGTTTCCACCATTTCACTTTCATTTCACTTTATCCTTTTCTCTTCTACACAGACATTATAATTCTCTTTCACATTTCATACTTTAAAAGAACAGTGACTTAGTTTTAAGGAACTACATTCATTAGACACTATAAGATTGATAAACTCACTTCAGTAGAAGCTGCTGTGGGGCATATGTTGTTGTTTATTCGTTCAGTCGTTTCCGACTCTTCGTGACTTCATGGACCAGTCCACGCCAGAGCTTTCTGTCGGCCGTCACCATCCCCAGCTCCCCAATGGTTGAGTCTGTCACCTCCAGAATATCATCCATCCATCTTGCCCTTGGTCGGCCCCTCTTCCTTTTGCCTTCCACTTTCCCTAGCATCAGCTTCTTCTCCAAGGTATCCTGTCTTCTCATTATGTGGCCAAAGTACTTCAGTTTTGCCTTTAATATCATTCCCTCAAGTGAGCAGTCTGGCTTTATTTCCTGGAGTATGGACTGGTTTGATCTTCTTGCAGTCCAAGGCACTCTCAGAATTTTCCTCCAACACCACAGTTCAAAAGCATCTATCTTCCTTCGCTCAGCCTTCCTTATGGTCCAGCTCTCACAGCCATAGGTTACTACAGGGAATACCATTGCTTTAACTATGCGGACCTTTGTTGTCAGTGTGATGTCTCTGCTCTTAACTATTTTATCAAGATTTGCCATTGCTCTCCTCCCAAGAAGTAGACGTCTTCTGATTTCCTGGCTGCAGTCAGCGTCTGCAGTAATCTTTGCGCCTAGAAATACAAAGTCTGTCACTGCCTCCACTTTTTCTCCCTCTATTTGCCAGTCATCAATCAAGCTCGTTGCCATAATCTTGGTTTTTTTGAGGTTTAACTGCAACCCAGCTTTTGCACTTTCTTCTTTCACCTTCGTCATAAGGCTCCTCAACTCCTCCTCGCTTTCAG
Source organism: Charina bottae (assembly GCA_023362775.1). Lineage (NCBI taxonomy): Eukaryota > Metazoa > Chordata > Lepidosauria > Squamata > Charinaidae > Charina > Charina bottae. Next base: position 51,595,467 of record JALMGJ010000005.1, read on the forward strand.
CCATCAAAGTGGTATCATCTGCATATCTGAGATTGTTAATGTTTCTTCCAGCGATTTTAACTCCAGCCTTGGATTCCTCAAGCCCAGCATGTCACATGATGTGTTCTGCGTACCGGTTGAATAGGTAGGGTGAGAGTATACAGCCCTGCCGTACTCCTTTCCCAATCTTAAACCAGTCCGTTGTTCCGTGCTCTGTTCTTACCGTTGCTACTTGGTCGTTATACAGATTCCTCAGGAGGCAGACAAGATGACTTGGTATCCCCATACCACCAAGAACTTGCCACAATTTGTTATGATCCACACAGTCAAAGGCTTTAGAATAGTCAATAAAACAGAAATAGATGTTTTTCTGAAATTCCCTGGCTTTCTCCATTATCCAGCGGATATTGGCAATTTGGTCTCTAGTTCCTCTGCCTTTTCTAAACCCAGCTTGTACATCTGGCAATTCTCGCTCCATGAATTGCTGGAGTCTACCTTGCAAGATCTTGAGCATTACCTTACTGGCATGTGAAATAAGTGCCACTGTTCGATAGTTTGAACATTCTTTAGTGCTTCCCTTTTTTGGTATGGGGATATAAGTTGATTTTTTCCAATCTGATGGCCATTCTTGTGTTTTCCAAATTTGCTGGCATATGGCATGCATCACCTTGACAGCACCATCTTGCAAGATTTTAAACAGTTCAGCTGGGATACCATCGTCTCCTGCTGCCTTGTTATTAGCAATGCTTCTTAAGGCCCATTCAACCTCACTCTTCAGGATGTCTGGCTCTAACTCACTGACCACACCGTCAAAGCTATCTCCAATATTATTATCCTTCCTATACAGATCTTCCGTATATTCTTGCCACCTTTTCTTGATCTCTTCTGCTTCTGTTAGGTCCTTACCATCTTTGTTTTTGATCATACCCATTTTTGCCTGGAATTTACCTCCGATGTTTCTAATTTTCTGGAAGAGGTCTCTTGTCCTTCCTATTCTATTGTCTTCTTCCACTTCCGCACATTGCTTGTTTAAAAATAATTCCTTATCTCTTCTGGCTAACCTCTGGAATTTTGCATTTAATTGGGCATATCTCCCCCTGTCACTGTTGCCTTTTCCTTTCCTTCTTTCTTGGGCTACTTCCAGTGTCTCAGCAGACAGCCATCTTGCCTTCTTGGTTTTCTTTTTCTTTGGGAAGTTTTTTCTTGCCGCCTCCTGAACAATGTTGCGAACTTCTGTCCATAGCTCTTCCGGGACCCTATCTACTAAATCTAGTCCCTTAAATCTATTCTTCACCTCCACTGCATATTCCTTAGGAATATTAGTGAGCTCATATCTAACTGATCTGTGGGTCTTCCCTATTCTCTTTACCCTGATTCTAAATTTTGCAATAAGAAGTTTGTGATCTGAACTACAGTCAGCTCCAGGTCCTGTTTTTACTGATTGTATAGATGTCCGCCACCTTTGGCTGCAAAGGATGTAGTCAATCTGATTTCGGTGTCGACCATCTGGTGAAGTCCATGTATAAAGTCGTCTTTTAGGTTGTTGGAAGAGAGTGTTTGTTATGCACAGTGAGCTGTCTTGGCAAAATTCTATCAGCCTATCAGGGGTGGATGGCTGGCTTGCTGCTGCTGGCTATGTCCATAGATTCATTCTTCAGCAGCAAAAATAAAAGTTACACAAAGACTCTTTTTTAAAAAATTAAAATATCAATAGAGGAGCAGTGGGCAAAAGAACTTAAATTCCTGGACTGGTATTTCTGTTTTGGAAGAGAAAAACTGCAAAGGAACAGCCAGCGCTCAGGCAGTTGTACCTACCTCAGCCACCAAATCACCTTAAATGGCAAAGACGCTCCTAAATAAAAACAAATTTGCCTGATGCAGAAAGATGATAGAAAGAAGGGTGGCAACTGCTCGTATTTTGTGGCAAAGGCTTGCTCCAAACCAACCTCCCCAATATAAAGTCTTCTGTCTGTGCTAAACTTCAGGTCTCATCTTAGTCAGCCCAGTCATTAACAGAGTGTGGATGGTAGAGTCCAGCACATTTGAAGGACTCTGGGTTGAAGAAGACTAGTTTTGATTATCTTTAATGATCCTATAGCAGGAGTATGGGGTAAACCCCAAAGCCTCTCACACTCAATCTGGGGTTCTCCTGCTGTTTGGGGCTACCATTCCTATCATCCTGTGCCTGTAACTGTGGTGCCTGAGGCTGGTGGGTTCTGGTTCCAGTCCCTCACCCCATAATGCAGAGGCTCTATGTTAAGCTTGCAGGTCAGATCTGGTCCATTTTCCTCTAAGCTTGACACAGAAATCTGCCCTTTGAGGTAGGACCACATTTTTAGAAGGATTCAGAAAAACTGAAACAAATTCAGAGGTCAGTTAAGATGATCACAGGACTAGAAACTAAGTCTTATGAAGAAAGTTTGAAGGAACTAGGACTGTTTATCCTTGAGAAGAAAAGACTGAGGCAGAATAAAATAGCACCCTTCAAATAACTGGAAGGATGTCACACAAAAGAGGTCAAGACCTCTCAACATATTAGGAAATGGATTAAGTTACAGGAATGCAGATTCTGGCTGAATACTAGGGGGGAAAAAACTTCCTAACATTAGTTGCTTGAGAGTGAACCAACTTCCAAGACAAGTAGTAAAATCCCCTTCACCAGATGGGTTCAAGCAAATACAAGCAGAGACAATATTCACAGGAGATGTTTTAATTCCTACACTGCTACACTGAGCAAGGTAATTGGACCTAATGACATAAATGGCCCCTTCCAAGATTATAATGAGTTAGAGCCAGACATCCTGAAGAGTGGGGTTATTTTTAAACAAGCAATGTGCGGAAGTGGAAGAAGACAATAGAATAGGAAGGACAAGAGACCTCTTCCAGAAAATTAGAAACATCGGAGGTAAATTCCAGGCAAAAAATGGGTATGATCAAAAACAAAGATGGCAAGGAACTAACAGAAGCAGAAGAGATCAAGAAAAGGTCGCAAGAATATACAGAAGATCTGTATAAGAAGGATAATAATATCGGGGATAGATTTGACGGTGTGGTCAGTGAGTTAGAGCCAGACATCCTGAAGAGTGAGGTTGAATGGGCCTTAAGAAGCATTGCTAATAACAAGGCAGCAGGAGACGACGGTATCCCAGCTGAACTGTTTAAAATCTTACAAGGTGATGCTGTCAAGGTGATGCATGCCATATGCCAGCAAACTTGGAAAACACAAGAATGGCCATCAGATTGTAAAAAATCAACTTATATCCCCATACCAAAAAAGGGAAGCACTAAAGAATGTTCAAACTATCGAACAGTAGCACTTATTTCACATGCCAGTAAGGAAATGCTCAAGATCTTGCAAAGTAGACTCCAGCAATTCATGGAGCGAGAATTGCCAGATGTACAAGCTGGGTTTAGAAAAGGCAGAGAAACTAGAGACCAAATTGCCAATATCCGCTGGATAATGGAGAAAGCCAGGGAGTTTCAGAAAAACATATATTTCTGTTTTATTGAATATGCTAAAGCCTTTGACTGTGTGGATCATAACAAATTGTGGCAAGTTCTTGGTGGTATGGGGATACCAAGTCATCTTGTCTACCTCCTGAAGAATCTGTATAATGACCAAGTAGCAACGGTAAGAACAACCATGGAACAACGGACTGGTTTAAGATTGGGAAAGGAATACGGCAGGGTTGTATACTCTCACCCTACCTATTCAACCTGTATGCAGAACACATCATGCGACGTGCTGGGCTTGATGAATCCAAGTCTGGAATTAAAATCACTGGAAGAAACATTAACAACCTCACATATGCAGATGATACCACTTTGATGGCTGAAAGCGAGGAGGAGCTGAGGAGCCTTATGACGAAGGTGAAAGAAGAAAGTGCAAAAGCTGGGTGGCAGTTAAACCTCAAAAAAACCCAAGATTATGGCAACCAGCTTGATTGATAACTGGTAAATAGAGGGAGAAAACGTGGAGGCAGTGACAGACTTTGCATTTCTAGGCACAAAGATTACTGCAGACGCTGACTTCAGCCAGGAAATCAGAAGACGTCTACTTCTTGGGAGGAAAGCAATGACAAATCTCGATAAAATAGTTAAGAGCAGAGACATCACACTGACAACAAAGGTCCATATAGTTAAAGCAATGGTATTCCCCGTAGTAACCTATGACTGTGAGAGCTGGACCATAAGGAAGGCTGAGCGAAGGAAGATAGATGCTTTTGAACTGTTGGAGGTGTTGGAGGAAAACTCTGAGAGTGCCTTGGACTGCAAGAAGATCAAACTAGTCCATACTCCAGGAAATAAACCCAGACTGCTCACTTGAGGGAATGGTAAAAAGGTTCCCCCCGCACATTTGTGCAGTCGTGTCTGACTCTAGGGGCCGGTGCTCATCTCCGTTTGTTAGCCGAAGAGCCAGCGTTGTCCGAAGACGCTTCCGCGGTCATGTGGCCGGCATGACGCGCGCGGAACGCTGTTACCTACCCACCGAAGTGGTACCTATTCATCTACTTGCATTTGCATGCTTTCGAATTGCTAGGTTGGCAAGAGCTGGAGCTAGTGCAGGAGCTCACTCTGCACGCAGGGCTAGGGATTCGAACCTCCGAACTTGCAATCTTCCGATCAACAAGCCTGGCGTCTTACCCGCTGAGCCACCACGCTCCATTGAGGGAATGGTATTAAAGGCAAAACTGAAGTACTTTGGCCACATAATGAGAAGACAGGATACCCTGGAGGAGATGCTGATGCTAGGGAAAGTGGAAGGCAAAAGGAAGAGGGGCCAGCCAAGGGCAAGATGGATGGATGATATTCTGGAGGTGATGAACTCGACCGTGGAGGAGCTGGGGATGGCGACAGCTGACAGGAAGCTCTGGCGTGGGTTGGTCCATGAAGTCACGAAGAGTCGGAAGCGACTGAACAAATAAACAACAACAAGATTATAAATTTTATGAGTCTAATCCTTATTGTCATTTCTTCTACCATGACATGTTTGGAGACCACCAGTCTACAAAGTCCCAGAGCCAAACCTATCTTGTACCACTGGTGGTTCACATTCTGATAATGCTGTTTACAATAATGAGTGGAGGAGATAAGCAATACTCTACAGCAAATCTTCTGTAGTGAAGCAAGAGGAGAATCAGTAGATTGCATATCATTAAAAGTGAATGGATAAAATTCCACTGCTCCTTTTGAGTTCATCTCAAAATTGAGTTGTATGTATATGATATAAAATAGTGTATTGTGAAATGCTCTTGGGATCAAGCTTGGTCTATGTCATCTAATTAGAGATAACGCTACATAATATTTAACATCTCATTAATTTAAATACCTTGGGCCTTATCATCCCATATTAATTTTTTAGTAGAAGTCCTTATTGATATCAAAGAAGAGATGGTAGAATAAAAGGCCCTATAGCTAGAGGGATACACACACATAACAGAGAGAAAAGGAGAGAGGGGGGGGGGAGAGAGAGAGAGAGAGAGAGAGAGAGAGAGAGAGAGAGAGAGAGAGAGGGAGGAGAGAGATTATAAAACTTTGGGATGAAGAATCTTTTAGATAAATATAAAAAAAAGATGAAGGAAAAAACCCCAAAATACACTGCCTTTTCCTTTGTCTAATTTTTCTTTTTTTTCCTCTATATATTTGATGTTCTTTTCCATTCTTGTGAAAATATTGTTGGAATTATGTTTGATAAAACAATTTTTTAAAAATCAGAATTGTGTAGATAAATAAAAAATAGCGTTGAATATGCAGGATTAACAATGGTACATTCAACACTGGAGACAATGTAGAATGTATATGTATATGCATCTGCATATAGGTGTTTGTGTATATGTATGTAGGTGTATGTACTGTACGTACATGTGCATTTGGTCCAAGTTGTGTCATTTTCTTGCTCTTAATTGCCTAATTCTGCATCTTTGCCTTTATAATTTGGAATATAATTTGGAATATAATTTGTTTGGGGAGAGAGAGAGAGAGAGAGAATGTGTGTGGGGGGCTTTGAAACTATTTTCCTACAACCTTTTGCAGTCCAGCCAACAGCTGATAAAGCAACATAATCTGACACTCTTAGTCCTGCAACTTAATCATGTCAGGAATCAAGGAAGGCTGTAAAACCGGAAATGAAGTGGTCTTTTGTCTTTCGTTCTTGGCTGTATATATTTTAAACTTTTATTTCAAATTATAAATCTGTGATATACTATAAAGGTAAAGATGCAGAATTAGGCAATTAGGAGCAAGAACATGGTACAATTCAGACATTATGTAGGAGATAATTCAGGTATAGGCATATTTTAAGCCTTCCTACAATACTTGCTCTTTGCTGCCTGTTTTCTATGTGTTTCTGTGAAAACAGTCATATAATTTAACCAGAGATGTCTTCCAGCTTACTAATAAAGAAGTTGCATATTCTAATATTTTAAAAATATTTTTTTGTTAAAATAGTGAAATACAAAAGAGAAAATAAGGTAAAACAAAAGAATACTAAATATACAGTAAAGCATTATGACAAATAACACATTCTCCTCTTCCCTTCCATTTGTGTCCCCAACCACTGCCCACAAGTAGATATCTATACATTACATTACACGTTAAAGATCGTTGCTAATTTTTCTTAGTCCTAGAAACCAAATTCCAAATGTCTAAAAATGTCTAAATTTGTTTTGCTGTGAAATGTATTATATATAAGAAAGCCATTCTTGCTTGAATTTGGTTAAATTGCTAGAATGGGTACATACTGTCAATTTTGCCATTGCAGCATATTCTCTGATTTTAAACTCCCAATCTTATATCATCTGCATGGTTTCTCCTTTCCAGAGTTCTGCCCAGTTTGTTCTATATGTTGAAGCTGTCAACATATATCTTAGCAAATTGTGATATTTTTCACTTATGTTTTCTGGAATTATACCTAATAAAACATATCTGTGGCTTCAGTTTGAATTTTATTTTTAGCATTTTTAAAAATATTTTGATGTATTTCTTTCTAGTACTTTTGAGTTTTTTTACCTAACCACCACTTATGGTAGAATGTTCCTTCTTTCTTGTGGCATTTCCAACAATTGTTGTTACATGCTTTGTCTACCTTGGCAATCTGTGACGGAGTTATGCACCATTTGCAAAACATTTTATTTCCTTACATTATAGCTTGGAGTAAATTTTATTGATTTTTTTCCATAACTCTTGTTGCATATTCTAATCCAGGGGTCCCCTACCATTTTGGCACCAGGGACTGGTTCCGTAGAAGACAATTTTTCCACGGACCGGCAGGTGGGGTTTGTAGGCGGGAGCCAATCGCACAGACGGGGGGCAGGGTTTGCAAGCAGGAGCCAATCGTGTGGATGGGGGCAGGGTTTGTGAGCAGGGGCCAATCGGGCCTCATGCTCCTCGGCCCGCCTCTCCGCCCTTCTTTGCCACATGCTGATAGGTGGAAGTGTCCCCACCAATCAGCTGATCCAGCTCAGGCTCTGTCTTTGCTCCTTCCCAGCTCCTTCCTGCTACCGGCTGCTCTTCCTCCGACTCATGGCGGCAGGGACAGGCTCATTCCTGACACCACTGCTCACCTCCTGCTGTGTAGCCCACTTCCTAACAGGCCACGGCCCACTCATTCTAATCAATAGCCATTCAGCTACCTCTAATTTATCATGTATACCAGCAGAAACCAAAGTCCACCAGTTTACATATTTTAATATAGAGAACCAAACTGTCCACTGATGTCATGTAGAATTTCACCTGCGAAACAACATAGCTAAATAGCTAGTTAGCTAGAAAATAGATAGATACAGGCTTATTTTGGAGCAATGTAATAAGGGGAAATATATATTTCATTTGAAGTACAGGGAAACATGCACTGTCTGAAATAATATTTAGGCCAAAATGACAGCGAAGAGTTAAAAGTAATGGGGAGAAAAAGAAAGGGGTTAGGAGCTAAGTCAAAATCCAAGCAAGAAGAGGAAGCATATGAAATATATGAATAGCTAGGTGAAAATCTTCACTGTGACACAGATACTATAAGAAACAAGAAAAAGAAAAGACAGAGATTGTAAGAGAAAAAGTGTGTTAGTCGACATTTGCAAAAAATCAGGAGGAGTCTGGTAGCACCTTTGCCAATTAACAAATGTTATTAAAAGTCATTCACTTTCGTGAACTGCAACTTGCTTTCTCAAATGCATGGAAAAAGAAATAGAGAAATTTAAGGGAAATGGGATAAGGCAACTAAGGGAGAAATTCAAAGGTCACCCAGTTTAAGAGGTTATCCCTTCAAGATTAAGTTGTTTAGATTTGATTTCCTATTGTAACCAAAGAAAATGAATCAGAAGACCCACGTCTATAGGCAATAATGTCTGACTTGACAGTTTTTTACACTTGGGATCTATTCCTCATAGTTTTGTCTGCAAATGATGATGTTAGCACTTCTTTGTCAGAATGTCCATCTTTTCAGTATACCTCTATTTGTATGTCTGTATTCTTCAGCAAGTATCCTCCACACATGTTGAGATTTAATCTCTCAAAATTCTAGCATAGGATTTCTGAAAGATATCATCCCAATAAATCTATAGGGCATCAGGTTGGAGAAGACTGACATGTACAATAAAAATTTAGATAAACTATGAACTTGTTCACCTTGGTTCTTTTTCTTTTTCTGAAACATTTCAAACAGAAGATCAAGAAGACTAGTGATAGCATAACAGAAGAAAGGATTAAGTTTTATGATACTTTACTGTAAATCCAATTCTTAGCAGACATATAGAAAATGTGAGATAATGCTGGCGTATAGGGTTAAGGGGCAGAGTAAACAGACAGAGTGCAGCGTTTATGGCTAAAATCTTTACTTGCAATAAAAGCAATAAATGTATATACAGTTACATTATTGCAAAAAAGGAAAAACAAACTTACAAGCAGAGTATCGTGTATTGTTTCCATTGACAGACATGAAGGGGCTCATGCCATGGCCTACATACATAGCCATGCATAGCTACGCACTTCCCAGTCCTCAAAAGTAGAACACACACACGAACATGGCTAAAAGACCGGACAGAAGTCAAGAAGCATAGACCCATAGTTCATAGCTAAGATATACACTTGTTCCAGCTTTCTGATTGGAGGAACCTTAGGGTCAGGAGGTCACAAAGCCTTTTAGATTTATGAAGCCTAAAGCGTTAAGCCTCCAGCAAAGGAGATTGTTACCTTGTCGTGGTGCTGGAGCTTGAGCACCTCAATGAAACCATGAGCTAAACCGTGAAGGGACACCCAAGACGGGAAGGTCGTGGCAGAGAGGTCAGACTAAATATGATCCCTGGGGAACGTAATGGCAACCCACACCAGTATTCTTGCGGTGAAAACTAAATAGATCAGTACAACCAGAGATATGTCGGTATACCATCAGAAGATGGGACTCCCAGGTCGGAAGATGGTCAAAATGCTACTGGGGAGGAACAGAGGATACGTTCAACTAGCCCCAGATGTGATGACGCAGCTAGCTCAAAGCCGAAAGGACGGCTAGCGGCCGACGGTGATGGTGGTGAATGACGAATCCGATGTTCTAAAGATCAACACACCATAGGAACCTGGAATGTAAGATCTATGAGCCAGGGCAAATTGGATGTGGTTATTGGTGAGATGTAAAGATTAAATATAGACATTTTAGGTGTCAGTGAACTGAAATGGACTGGAATGGGCCACTTCACATCAGATGACCACCAGATCTACTACTGTGGACAAGAGGACCACAGAAGAAATGGAGTAGCCTTCATAATTAATAATAAAGTGGCTAAAGCAGTGCTTGGATACAATCCAAAAAACGATAGAATGAACTCAATTCGAATTCAGGGGAAGCCATTTAACATCACAGTGATCCAAATATATGCCCCAACCACAGATGCTGAAGAAGCAGAAGTAGATCAGTTCTATGAGGATCTGCAGCACCTACTGGATAATACACCAAAAAGAGATGTTATTTTCATTACAGGAGACTGGAATGCTAAGGTGGGTAGTCAGATGACACCTGGAATTACAGGCAAGCATGGTCTGGGAGAACAAAATGAAGCAGGACATAGGCTGATAGAATTTTGCCAAGACAACTCACTGTGCATAACAAACACTCTCTTCCAACAACCTAAAAGACGACTTTATACATGGACTTCACCAGATGGTCAACACCGAAATCAGATTGACTACATCCTTTGCAGCCAAAGGTGGCGGACATCTATACAGTCAGTAAAAACAAGACCTGGAGCTGACTGTAGTTCAGATCACAAACTTCTTATTGCAAAATTTAGAATCAGACTAAAGAGAATAGGGAAGACCCACAGATCAGTTAGATATGAGCTCACTAATATTCCTAAGGAATATGCAGTGCAGGTGAAGAATAGATTTAAGGGACTAGATTTAGTAGATAGGGTCCCGGAAGAGCTATGGACAGAAGTTCGCAACATTGTTCAGGAGGCGGCAACAAAAAACTTCCCAAAGAAAAAGAAAACCAAGAAGGCAAGATGGCTGTCTGCTGAGACACTGGAAGTAGCCCAAGAAAGAAGGAAAGCAAAAGGCAACAGTGATAGGGGGAGATATGCCCAATTAAATGCAAAATTCCAGAGGTTAGCCAGAAGAGATAAGGAATTATTTTTAAACAAGCAATGTGCGGAAGTGGAAGAAGACAATAGAATAGGAAGGACAAGAGACCTCTTCCAGAAAATTAGAAACATCAGAGGTAAATTCCAGGCAAAAATGGGTATGATCAAAAACAAAGATGGTAAGGACCGAACAGAAGCAGAACTGATCAAGACAAGGTGGCAAGAATATACAGAAGATCTGTATAGGAAGGATAATAATATTGCAGATAGCTTTGACGGTGTGGTCAGTGAGTTAGAGCCAGACATCCTGAAGAGTGAGGTTGAATGGGCCTTAAGAAGCATTGCTAATAACAAGGCAGCAGGAGACGACGGTATCCCAGCTGAACTGTTTAAAATCTTACAAGGTGATGCTGTCAAGGTGATGCATGCCATATGCCAGCAAATTTGGAAAACACAAGAATGGCCATCAGATTGGAAAAAATCAACTTATATCCCCATACCAAAAAAGGGAAGCACTAAAGAATGTTCAAACTATCGAACAGTGGCACTTATTTCACATGCCAGTAAGGTAATGCTCAAGATCTTGCAAGGTAGACCCCAGCAATTCATAGAGCGAGAATTGCCAGATGTACAAGCTGGGTTTAGAAAAGGCAGAGGAACTAGAGACCAAATTGCCAATATCCGCTGGATAATGGAGAAAGCCAGGGAGTTTCAGAAAAACATCTATTTCTGTTTTATTGACTATTCTAAAGCCTTTGACTGTGTGGATCATAACAAATTGTGGCAAATTCTTGGTGGTATGGGGATACCAAGTCATCTTGTCTGCCTCGTGAGGAATCTGTATAATGACCAAGTAGCAACGGTAAGAACAGAGCACGGAACAACGGACTGGTTTAAGATTGGGAAAGGAGTACGGCAGGGCTGTATACTCTCACCCTACCTATTCAACCTGTATGCAGAACACATCATGCGACGTGCTGGGCTTGAGGAATCCAAGGCTGGAGTTAAAATCGCTGTAAGAAACATTAACAATCTTAGATATGCAGATGATACCACTTTGATGGCTGAAAGCGAGGAGGAGTTGAGCCTTATGACGAAGGTGAAAGAAGAAAGTGCAAAAGCTGGGTTGCAGTTAAACCTCAAAAAAACCAAGATGATGGCAACCAGCTTGATTGATCACTGGCAAATAGAGGGAGAAAAAGTGGAGGTAGTGACAGAGTTTGTATTTCTAGGCACAAAGATTACTGCAGATGCTGACTGCAGCCAGGAAATCAGAAGACGTCTACTTCTTGGGAGGAGAGCAATGACAAATCTTGATAAAATAGTTAAGAGCAGAGACATCACACTGACAACAAAGGTCCGCATACTTAAAGCAATGGTATTCCCTGTAGTAACCTATGGCTGTGAGAGCTGGACCATAAGGAATGCTGAGCGAAGGAAGATAGATGCTTTTGAACTGTGGTGTTGGAGGAAAATTCTGAGAGTGCCTTGGACTGCAAGAAGATCAAACCAGTCCATACTCCAGGAAATAAAGCCAGACTGCTCTCTTGAGGGAATGATATTAAAGGCAAAACTGTCCTGTTCCGACTAAGACTGACACGGAAGCATTACTGAAATAACTTTATTTACAATATACACAAGCCGCCCAGTTTACACAGTCCTCTTCTTCTTCTACAGGCTGTATAGCAGTGAGTCCTGTGAATACTACTGGCCAGACAGGAAGGAGCCGAGAGGGTACAGGCGCTGTAGAAGAGGCTGCAGTCGACGGCAAACCGGAGGTGGCAGGCAAGGTGTCCGCGGGTGTGGAGTTAGCTGGGCTGTCGGGGCTGGGGGTAGGCCGGGGCCCGACAAAAGCAACCCACTGGTGGCCGGTGTCGGCTGGGCTTGATTGCTGATCTGGGCTGGTGGGAGTCTGGGTAGAATGGGGCCCGACAAAGGCAGCCCACTGGTGGCTGGCATCGGCTGGCTCCGGAGCGGAGAGCAATGAAGAGTCGGTGGCTCGGGCAGTCAGGAGATGAGCAGGCAAGGTGGCGGTGCTTACCTTGACGCTGGTTTCTTCCAAGGACGGAGGCATGGCGAATGGAAGAGGTTCGGGCACGAGGCTTGGCACAGCAGCAAGGTAAGGCTTGGGTCCGAGGCTTGGCGTGGCGGCGGGGCGAGGCGTGGGATCCTGGTCCGGCACGGCGGCAAGGCTAGGCTCGTTCACGGGTTCCGGGACTGTGGTAAGGCAGGGCTCTAGAGTGAGGTGCGGGGCGGCCATAAGGCAAGGCTCGGGAGCAGGGTCCGGCATGGACTTTAGAGACTTCAGAGTAGAATGGTTAGAACGGTTGTCTCCAGCACCTGAGGTAAGTTGCGCCAGCTTTTTATTACGTTTTTCGCGCCTTGGGAGAGCAGGAGTCAATTGGGCTTCGCATTGCTCTGCCTGCCTTTCTGCTCTCCTTTGGCGCGTGCTGATTGGTGGAGGCGTCTTTCTTTCCGAGCCTCTGCCAATCAGCGTTTCCGGGTCTCTGGTTGGTTTCGTGCCAAGCCTGCCATCTTCCGTGATTGGCTCTTCCTCCTCCTCCGAGTCCAGCATGTCGGACAGCATCCAGGTAAGTGCACGGAACCTCACAAAAACTGAAGTACTTTGGCCACATAATGAGAAGACAGGGTACCGTGGAGAAGCTGATGCTAAGGAATGTGGAAGGCAAAATTAAGAGGGGCCGACCAAGGGCAAGATGGATGGATGATATTCTGGAGGTGGCAGACTCAACCATGGGGGAGCTGGGGATGGTGACGGCCGACAGAAAGCTCTGGCGTGGGCTGGTCCATGAAGTCACGAAGAGTCGGAAGCGACTGAACGAATAAACAACAAAAAAGCATTAAGCATTGCACATAGTATAGACTGCCATGAGGTGGCAGTGTTGCATCTAAGCAAGCATACTGTCTCCCCCCGAGAAACTGCTAGGGCACTTGTTCCCATGGGATAGTTTTAGACTGAGACATAACATCACGTGGTGCCGGCTGCACCTGCTTATCAGTGAAGATGTTTTGGGAAACGCTACAGAAAGTAAAGAAAACAATTTGCTCTCACAGGAAAACCCTGACACGCCTCCCAAATTGCTTTTGGCACACTGTAGCAATAATGGAAGCTGTCAGAAACACAATATATTTAGTTAGACTTCATATTGTTCAAGTCCCAGCTTTGTGATCATGGTTGCATGTTTTTCAATAGTCAAAGCTTTAGTGAACACATCTGCCACATTCTGTTCAGACGCACAGAATTCTAATTGTATGAAATTTTCTTGTACAGCATGTCTGACATTTTTATACTTCACATCAACATATTTTGTGCGACCTTTCACATTTTCTGACAGAGCAAGACCAATACACACTTGCGAATCCTCATACACAGTATATGGCAATTTTATGTTTACAGTTAGATCGAGAAACATTTGATTACACCAGCATAGTTCATTTACTGCCTCACTGAGGGCGGCAAATTCTGCTTCTGCAGTAGAGATTGCCACTGATGTTTGCTTTCTGGAACACCAGGCAACAGAAGACCCAGCGAACTGACACAGAAAACCACTCACAGATTTTCTATCTCCTTCCTCTGCAAAGGAGCTATCAACATAGACCACAGGAATTTCAGGCTTATTAGCTGACACTTTAAGGCAGAGATTTGCTGTGCCTTTGAGATAACGTAGGAGCCTTTTCAATCCTTGCCAGTCTCGCATAGATGGTTTGGCTACCTTGCGGCTTAGCACTCCAACTGGGTAAGCTATATCAGGATGTGTCCACTGCGTTAAGTGAAGCAAACTACCTACTGCAGAGTGATATAAATCAGGGTGGGGGCAAGGTTCCTCACACATGTCACTCTTTAGGAAATCAAGAACCATTGGAGTTTTTGTAGGTTTTGCATCTGACATGTCAAGCTGAACCAATAACTGATCAATTTTTCTCTTCTGACTCAGACAAAACTCACCACTCTGTGATCTAGAAACTTCAACACCAAGATAGTATTTAAGTTTGCCCAAATCCTTCAGCTGAAAGTACTGCCTCAGCTGATTGGCAAATTCTTGTACAAGGTGTAAGGATCCAGTTGCTAAGCAAAAATCATCCACATAAGTAAGAAGTACTGTATAGTTACTTCCAGAACCTCTTATGTACACACAGGGATCAGCAAGTGACTTTTTAAATCCCAGTTCTGTTAGAGCTGCATCCAAGCACTGATGCCAACAATGACCAGCCTGCTTTAACCCATAAAACGCCTTGCGTAGTCTGTAGACTTTCTGGGAATTGTCACAAGTATAGCCAGGAGCCTGTTTCATGTACACTGTTTCAGGGAGATCTGCATTCAAATATGCTGTGTCAACATCAGAATGATGGACAACCATTTCACGCTGTGCAGCCAGAGAAAGTACCATACGTAGAGACTCTGGCCTAGCTGTGGGTGCATAAGTGAGATCATAGTTTAAAAACCTTTCTTGTGAAAATCCCTGAGCAACAAGCCTGGCTTTGTACTGCACAGTATTATCAGGAAGAATCTTCTTTCTGAACACCCATCTGGAACCTACAGCTTTCTGGGATGGGGGCAGGTCAGTGACTTCAAACACATTCTGACTCACCAAAGCCTCAAACTCATTATCCATAGCTGTGTTCCATTTCTCCTTCTCCTCAACAGGCAGGAGCAACACCTCTTGAAAAGACTGAGGTTCACAGGTAATTTGACACACTCTCACCTGCTGAATCACAAATCTGTCAGGCTTCACACCCTTTGTAGAATGTGAGAACCTATGAGGAATGACCACTGCGCCTTCCTCATCACTGTCTTCTGTCTTTTCACTACCTGACTCCCCCTCCAGGTCCTGAACCTGCTCAGGTGAAATTTTCTCTTCCTTCACCTGAGGGGACCTTTTCACCACACTAAGAGACTGGGGAACAGAAGGTACCTGGACTGGTTGTTGTCCATTTACAGGAGCATGGATAGTAGGTTGTACACTAGATTGCAACAACACTTCTGAACTAGCATTTAACCTTTTCCAACCAGTAGGATGCTCAAAATTAGCACTTCTGGAGATTACCACTTGACCATGGCCTGCTGAAAAACGGTAACCCTTGGATTTTGATGAATAACCAACAAACCTTAAGCGCTGTGTTTTTGGTTGGTTCTTCCTTCACTGAGACTTAGGGATGTGAACATATGCAAATGTTCCAAAGACACGCAGGTGCTTCAGCGAAGGGCGCTTGCCAAACAAAAGGAAGTAAGGAACTTCATTTACAGATGAATTCCACAACCTGTTGGTTAGATACACTGCAGTCATGGTAGCCTCACCCCAGAAATGGGATGGCACCTGAGCATCTAACATCAGGCTATTTTTAATGGTATTTACAACACCAATCTTCCTTTCTGCTATTCCATTCTCAGCTGGAACACCAACATTGGCAAGTCTATGGGAGATTCCTTTCCTATGAAGCCAATTCTGGAACTCATGGCTTAGGAACTCTCCACCACGATCAGACTGAAACTGACCCACTTGATAACCATAGTTTCTCTCTACCATTGCTACAAACTCTTTAAAGCAAGCAAAGGCTTCTGCTTTAGACTTGAGCAAATAACAAAACATAAAGTGGGTATGGTCATCTACCAGAAGAAACATGAAACGTGCCCCTCCTTCACCTGGAGAATAGGGGCCAGCTAGGTCTCCATGAACCAACTGAAATGGTCTAGTTCAAGGGTTGGAAATGGCGGCTCGCGAGCCAGATGCGGCTCTTTGGCCCCTTGAGTGTGGCTCTTCCGCAGCTGAACTCACCCCCGCCCCTTCCATGCGATTGGCCCCCGCCCACAAACCCCGCACCCTGGCTCTCGCACTGAGCGAGGCCCGGCACGGCAGGGAGGCGCTGCTGGCCCGGGACGCGGTGCTGTCGAAGGCAGCGCAGGAGCGGCTGCAGGGGCTGCTGCGGCTGGAGATGGCGCTGCTCCGCGGCATCCAGGTGCTGGGCGAGGGCGTGGGCCCAGGACGCGAGCGGCAGGGCGGCGCAGGGTGAAGAGCCGCCTGCTCTCCCCTTGGCCGCCTCCGGTCCGAGCCTGGCTCGGCTCCCCCGGCCACCGCAGGGCTCGGGTTAGCGGGGGGAGAGAACGCCGAACGGCGGGGTGGGGGGATTGATGGGGCGGGAGGGTGCACCCGGAGGGCCTCCCAAGGCGGGTCGCAGAGCGCGCGCTGCGCCCACGGGAGCGCCTGGTCCCTCCGCTCCCTCCAGCTCTGCCAGCAGCGCCGCCCGCCCCATCCTGCCGCCCGGCAAACCTCCGCCGGCAACCCAAAGGGGGGAAACACAGCCTCCCCCTCCCCGCAACCCCCGGAGCTGACTCTCACGCACAAACGTTGCCCCTGCAGCCACTCCTGCGCCGCCTCCGACAGCGCCGCGTCCTGGGCCGCGTTTCAAAAAAAAAAAGTGTTTTGGCTTTGATCAGGCCCACATGCAAGGCCGTTTGCAACCTAAAGGGGGGAAACACAGCCTCCCCCTCCCCGCAACCCCCGGAGCTGACTCTCACGCACACACGTTGTCCCTGCAGCCGCTCCTGCACCGCCTCCGACAGCTCCGTGTCCCGGGACGTGAGCGGCAGGGCGGCGCAGGGTGAAGAGCCTGGGACGCCGAACGGCGGGGTGGGGGGATTGATGGGGCAGGAGGGTGCCACGCCGCGCGCCGCCCTTGATGTCAGGCACTGGCGAAGGCCTTTCCCCTTCTCGCCTTCTTGGCCGCGGCGGTGGCGGAGGATGTGCGGCCCAGGGATCCTGCCGCAGATGGGAAACCCAGCCTGCTCTCCCCACCCACTTCCCATGCTCTCCGCTCCCCAGAATACCCCACAATATTCTGGGGAGCGGAGAGCGTGGGAAGCGGGTGGGGAGAGCAGGCTGGGTTTCCCATCTGCGGCAGGATCCCCGGGCCGCAGTCGCCTAGGACTGTCGCGATGGCGAGGGGAGGGCGCCGAAGCTGCGGGCCGGGCTGGGCTGGGGCCGGATCCTGTGCTCCTGATGACCCCTCCGGGCAGGTTTCCCTTTGCCCCACGATATTCTGGGGAGCGGAGGGTGGCAGCTGTTTCTCCGCCACTCCCAGTGGGGCGGCCGGGCAGGGTTCGCAGAGCCGCTGGCTGCACCCCCTCCCTCCGTGAGCCCCCCGCCCCCTTCCACGCGATTGGCTCCCGCCCGCAAACCCCGCCCCCTTCCACGTGATTGGCTCCTGCCCGCAAACCCCGCCCCCTTCCATGCAATTGGCCCCCACCCACAAACCCCGCCCCCTGGCTCTCGAGCACTTCAAAATGTGCACGAGCATGTCAAAATGGCTCCCGGCAAAAAAAGTTTGCCGACCCCTGGTCTAGTTGACACTCTGTCACTTTTCCTAGCAACAGGTGCAGCCTTGATCTTAGATTGTTTACACACAGTACAATCAAGGAAGTTATCACATTTTCTGGACTTTAGCTCAGGATACACCTTGGCCATCTGAGACAAACTTCCCCACCCGGGATGTCCCAGTACTCTGTGAAAATAATGAATGCATTTGTGATGTGGGGGAACATTGGAAACACAATTTCCAGCCACAATCTCCTGCTTAGGAAGCATTTCATACAACTGATTCACTAATTTCCCCCTAGCACACTCAATTCCATCTTTTTCAATAGAACATCCAGTACCCTTGAACACAACAGTATACCCAGACTTGACCAGGGCTGGAACGCTGAGGAGGGAAAAATCAAGTGTAGGAACAACACATTTTGCACACTTATCCCCAAACAAGGAATATATACTTCACCCTGGAAAGACACATCAGCCATGGATCCATCAGCTAGAGCAACCTGTTGAATTTTAGGCTTGCATTTTGTTAACAATAACTATTCATTGTTCACAATGATTTGGCTGCAAGCCGAGTCCAATAGCCAAGTCTCTGGAGATTGCTTACTCACAGCAGTTAGCAGAGCAGAAACTTGGGTACGTTGTCTAGGTGGCTTCCCCCTCTTTCGAGTAAACCTTTTTCCACTGGCACTACCCGCTGGGCGAGGTGGCTGGGGACAGTCTTTCAGGAAATGCTGAGAAGAATTACACCGAAAACACCTTCGTACAGCACATGCAGACTCTGTTCCAGCAGGAAAACGCTGTTTAGAAGTCTCAGGAACAGCAACAGATGGCTTACCCTGCAGCTTCTCTAGGTCACGAACCTGCTGATTTGTCAGATAATCCACAGTAAGGTCCTGGGGTCGTAACGTCTGCGTTGCCTCGATGAGCATATCAAAGCTGGTGTCCAAACTTGACAATATGATACACGCTCTCTGAGTATCTGGCACCACAACGTCTCTCTCCTCAAGTTCAAGAAACAAAGTCTTGAGTTTATGAAGGTGGGTCATCACATTCCCACCCGGCTGCAGCTTTAAATTGTAAAGCTGACGTGATAGTCCAACAATGGCAGCAGAGGTTTGTCTTGAATAAATGGCTTTAAGAGCTTCCCAGCACCCATGTGCAGTGTCTAGGTTGCTGACATGCAATAACTGAGATGATTCCAGTCCCAGAATCAAATTGCCATAAGCACGGTCCAAACACAATTGCGCTTCCTCAGAAATGGGAGCTGCTGGAGGTGGGTTTTCCACGTATCGCCACAAGCCTTCTTTTAAAAAGAATGATTTAATCTTCACACACCAGGTCCGATAGTTTGTGCCATCTAAGCGCTCAAATGGCAGACTAGTCAGTCCCGCAGCAGCCATGCTGACCACTCAAAGAAAAACACGTTTACTCTGAAATCAGCCTCTAAAAACAAACTCCCATTGCCAAACATATATATACTGCATAAGAAGCCAATAAAGCCTTACAAGGTAGTATTATTATTTGTTTCGTGATGTAACATTTCTCATAGGGAAAAGATTATCCAGTCTTTTAAAAGCCCGATAAGAGCTTTGACTAGTGAGGAAGACTAGCCTAGGTCCACAGGCAACAGACAAGATAATACCAAGCTAAACTACTGTCTGACTTTGGACATTCACCATCCTAGCCTGGCCCTTCAATCATCGTCCCCCCCACCCACTCCCAAAAGGACTTGGATGCCAACCTAGTAAAATGTTATTGCTGTATGTATATTTTTCAGGAATTAAATATATTGCCTCATTGCCTAGATCATAGCTCATAAATAACTTCAAATATTCCAGAATAAAATGATGAGTTTGCTCTTGAAATGGAATGAAACACCAGAGTCTTATACCACATAGGTACATGAAGCATACTTTTTGATTCATTTAACCTGATAAATTAAATCACACTTTATGCATGATTGGTTATGAACACCCTTGTTCCATGGTTGAATAGAAGAAGTAGTTGCAGAATTTTACTCTTGATTCTATTATTCATTGAATGTGTTTTTGCAGTTTGGGTTTAGAATTTCTATTATGTTCAGGAGCAGCATTAATTTGCTGAAAAATTATTTACTAAGTCATTCTAGTTTTCTTGACAGATGTCTTGATGGATAGAGTCTTTACCTTCTTAATAACTGAGATTCTCAAGTATCATGAGATACTTTGTTCTGTCTCAAGGGAAAAAAACCTTACTTCTTTCTTCATTGAACAAGTATGTTGAAGTAACAACGATTAGATTGAATGGTGATATAAAGTCTCTTAGAAACAATGCACCATTATGATAATTTTATAACCCATTGTTTTATACCCTGGTTTAAGTTAGTCCATTTCAGTTCACTGACACCCAAAATGTCTATATTTAATCTTGACATCTCACCAATAACCACATCCAATTTGCCCTGGCTCATAGATCTTACATTCCAGGTTCCTATGGTGTGTTGATCTTTAGAACATCTGATTCGTTGTTCATCACAAGCACCGTCGGCCGCTAGCCGTCCTTTCGGCTTTGAGCTAGCTGCGTCATCACATCTGGGGCTAGTTGAACTTATCCTCTGTTCCTCCCCAGTAGCATTTTGACAATCTTCCGACCTGGTAGTCCCATCTTCCGATGGTATACCGACATATCTCTGGTTGTACTGATCTATTTAGTTTTCACGGCAAGAATACTGGGGTTGGTTGCTGTTACCTTCCCCAGGGATCGTATTTAGTCTGACCTTCCCATCTTAGGTGTCCCTTTATGGTTTAGCTCATGGCATCATTGAGGTGCTCAAGCTCCAGCACCACGACAAAGTAACAATCTCCTTTGCTGGAGAAAAGGAATCATAGATCTTTCATATAGCAAGTCTACATTCAGTTTTACACAGCTGAAAGTGAATTCAGGTTGCATTTGCAATGGGTTGAGGATGAGAGAAAGGCAATGTCACAACACATGTCCTTTAAAAACAGATAACAAAGCATCTTCACACCACAGTTATTGGGATGTGAGGTTAAGCCCAAACTCTGACACATATAGACCTAATTAATTTAATGAATATTTAAAAGTGCACATAAATTTCCCACCAAACAGCATTCTAATAGCTTTCACAAAATAAAACTCATTAAAGGCATCATAAAAACAAATCAATTAAGAACTTGAAGACAATTGAAAATTACAAGCTGTGCCTGGATTCATATTTTATTTACAATGAAAAATAACTCAGAAAAACAGTGGGAATGTATGAACCTTTACTAATCACTTAAAACTCTTAAAACAGAATAATCTTAATGAAATAGTTATACATATAGACCAGGGCTTTCCAAAGTGCCGCCGCTGGCGACACACCCAGCGGCAGTGGCGGCGGCGGCGACACGCACGCGCACTGCGGCGGCGCGGGGGGCGTGCGGCAGCGCGCACGCGCACGGTGGCGGCGTGGGGGGGCGTGCGGCGGCTTGGGGGGTGTGCGGCGGCACGCGCATGCATGGCGGTCGCCATGCACGCACGCGCTGCCGCTTCCGGGTGGTGTGGCGACACACCACGCTGTGTGTGGCGACACACTTTTGTGTGGCGACACACAGTTTGGAAAGCTCTGATATAGACAATCGCAGACTACTTTTTTTTCTGTTTTCATCTCTGACTGTGTTGGGATACTTGATTAACTTTCATGGGTTTGTGCAACATTTCCTCTTTGAAAATTTTGGATGGATATCTGGTATTCATCCCAAGGTGTTGTGCTTCTCCTCATAACTATGTGGATGCTACTTCTTTTGAGTACAATCCTGGATAGTTATGGTACATATACAAATCAAACTCTGTTCCACCCTTGCTGATGGAAAAAAAAAAGAGATAAAGATGCCCTTAAGCTGAGTTTATCTTGCAGTGACTACTTGGACACAACCTTGCAGTATAATTGGCAACAGTATGGAAAGTAGCTTGCAACAATTCTACCTTACATTCATTCACAACCCTGTTTTTTTTAAAGTTTACTTGTACATATATTTGCTTATCTTTACTCCACAGATTCTATGCCAATTTTCACCAAAGTTCCAGTTAAGAGTTTTGAAACTTCAGCTGTGTTAGAGCATACTTCCATATTTGCCGTAAGTTGTTTTTGTTGCTTAGAAAGAAGGGCCTACTCCAGAGCTAGGTTTGAATTGTTGGACTCTATGGTTAAATATGGACGTTTCCATCGTTTGCCATATGATGAAAGGACCTGTGTATGTGGGGACCCAGCCATAGAAGATATTGCCCATATTTTGTTCAACTGTAAACTGTATGATTCACTTAGGATTAAATTCCTGTCTCCTTTGTTGGAAAGAACAGCACACTGGGATTCTAATCACAGATTATCTTATTTTCTTTCGGGCTCAAATATTTTTATTGTGAATAGGACTGCCATGTTTGTAGACAAGGCAGTTCAGCTGAGAGCCCGTTATATTGAACAGATTGGAGTGTCATGTAGGGGTGATGAACTCATTTGAATTTTGACTTGATATACACGTATTGTATTTATCATTATTTCAGGTTATTTAATTATCACATTTCCTTTATCAAAATGGAACATTTTGGTGTATTGTTATCAATTTTATCAGTTAAATTGTACTCTTGTTATCTCGTTTTATCTTTGATATGGTCGTAAGACTAATCAATAAAGATTAGTTGTTGTTGTTGTTGCTGCTGCTGCTGCTGCTTAGAATGGGAAATTAGCGGCTTTCCCAGGATCAAGCTTCAAAGCATCTGAAGGATTGACCTCCTTGTTCAGAAGTTTACCGGGCCTGAAAGGAGTATGTGCAATTTGGAACCCTTAACCAGAGTGTTCATCTCTTGATTTTACAGGTTACTTGGTTCTTGGAATTTTTCATCTCTAAGCCATCCAGAGTTAGCTCAAGCACAGTCTCGCCAAGTTTTCTCAAAAATAAATTGTACTGAGTTCAGTCATGTTTGCTCTGAGTTGTAGTCTTATTTAATGACACATACAGTAGGCATCAACCTAAAATGGCAATATAACATTTGAATCCAGTGCTATACAACTATTTTAGAAAGAGCCCACTGAAAAGATACCTTTTCTGAGATCAAATACAATGTGCTTGCTTTAAATGATACTTAGAATTTAAGTAAGAAAATCTAAGAGGATCTGAATGTTTGGCTTTGAATATATTACTTTGGATTCTTCTTTTTCTTTTTCTTTTACAGTAGCCTATGATGAAAAACTGGTTTCCATTTTCATGCTTTCAGTTATATGAAAACACATAATTTGGACTTCTGGCACTTTTTCAGAAACTGCATCAACTTTTAGTTATTATAGATGAAAAATGTTTGTTTCCTGACTTGACGGTTGGTCACTGCAGGCCTTTTGCCAGTTCCCAAAATGGTCCTGAGTACAATAACTTGAGTACTATTTTGCCATGAATACTTCAGGGTTGGCCACAAAACTGCATCTGGATAATAGCCAGACAGCCTGATCCACAGAATTCTAAAGAAGCTCTCCTTGTGCCAGCCCTTAACTGGCAGGAAGTGGATGCATGTCTATCCCTCCAGAGAGACTTTAAATCTGCATACTGTGCTGCAGGCAAGGAGGGAAAGAGTTACTGAAACAAAGCACGGTTGTAACCCTTTTATAGCCCACTGCACTGAAATACATTCCCCTCAAGAGGCACAGAATTGTATTATCCTGAGGCTTGGCTTGTTAACAGGCTATAGCTTTTCAGGAACAGGTAGAGCTTTTATTGTAGTTTGTTCCTACTCCTGAGACCCTGAGACAGGGTCTGGTCAAACTGGTTCCTCCAGATGTTCAAGCTGTGCCCAAAAGTAAGCATACAAGAAAGCACAAGCCCAAAGTATGACAAGCACAACTTCCAGGATAGGGATACACCTTTTAGTATAGCTGTTATGCTGCTACAGGACTGTCTTCACAACAACTGAACTGACATATCTACACACACACACACACACAAACACACGGCCAGAAACTTTTTTTTTTTTTTGAGCGAGAGAGAAGTACTTTTTTGTTGTTTTTTGCATGTAAAAATATGGGAAAGTTTTCATAAACATCCTATTAAAAAAACAAAAAGAACGAGATTAGCATTTTTTCCATGGATGTGAAACTGAATAGAATATGAGCTGGTTAGGAGATTGGTTTAGTCAATTTTACATTGGAGTTCTTAGAGATGAGGGAACAGCTGAAATTTGGAAAACAAAGTAAATAGACATTTTTACTTATGGCTGCATATTATTATTATTATTATTATTATTATTATTATTATTATTGTCTGACAGATACATAATGATAGTGGAAGCTGAATCATATGGATATTTAGTTTGAAAATGACCTTGGAGATATGCCCTTACATGTTTCAGATTTATCTACAATATATGTTTTTCAAGTTGAGGAGACTGAGAATATTTCATATCACACTGAAGATGTTGCCTAGTCTGGCAATGAAACATCTGCAAGAAAACAACAAGGCTCAGAGAGCACCAAGGACACCATATTTCAGATCATTTAAGAAAATGTAGGCAAAAGAGTCCCCTATTTATTTGCCTCCTATATAACCACATAATAAACCCAATATTATAAATGCAAATTTAATCATTGTGCTGTTATTTACAGTATATGCATTTTGAAAGAGTTTGCAGTGGACTTCCAGTGAGGATTCATGGCGAACTAAACGTCCCTGAAGGAGCGGGGATGGCATTGCAATGGAGATCAATGACCAGACAGCAAATTCTGGATGGTGAAGTCTCTCTGGAAAAAGGAGAGATTGTGAGATCACCCACTTGCACTCCAGACAGCTGCTTCTCATGAGTAGACTGCAGGAACTGAGGTTTTTGCAGTCAACTTGTGAGTTGAGCAGCTGGGAATATAGGGATTCTACTCTACATGGACATAAGGTTCACACAAGCCTCATTTCTTATCCACTTTTGGATGTAATTAATTTACAGCTAAAGAGAGATTTTCTGAGCAGCAGGATAAGAAAATTCCACTTGGCGAGTTATTATTTTTTCTGGATTACAAAGGAATAAAGAAAGAAAAGATTTTAAAGACTTAAAAACTTATGGCAAAAAGCTTAACAAAGAGTCAATGTAAGAAAGTTTAAAATGAATAAAGGGGACAGTTATTTTGAAAGATTATATTTTGGTGAAAGTGCTTTTGAACACTTGATTAAATTAGACAAACGAACCAGATCTTCATGGGAATGTTTTTTGTTTATTATTAAAGATTGGATTGGTAGATTTTACAAAAAAAGGTGGGAGCTTTTCTTTTTCTCTTGTTTGAGACACTTTCATTTTTGGATTATAATATAATGGCAACCACCAGAAAAATGGCAAGAATGGAGGGGAGGAGAGGATCACTAGAGCAACCTGCAGAGAGAGGAATTACACCAGATTTGCTTCAGAAAATGTTTGAGCAACTGGGCAGTAAGTTAGCTGAATCCCTTGATACTAAATTGACAGCTTTTGAAAAAAGAATGGATGAAAGACTTGTAAAGATGGAAGAGGAGATGAAAGAAGAAGTTAAGAAGATGGAAAACTGTAAAATAAGTGTCTGGAGATGTAAAACAAATTAATGACAAAGTGGAATTTTTGGAGAGTCAGACAGAAGTTATAGACATAGTGTTGGAAAGAGAACTAGATAATCTGGCTCTTTTGGAATTGAGAGAGAAGGAATTTTGTTTGAGACTTAGAGCAATCGCCGAGGATTCTGGTGAAGATATTAGAGAAAAGATTATTAAAATCTTAACACATTTTTTGGACTGATATGAGGAGGATACAGAGGCAGAAATTGATAAAGGATATTAAATAAATACAAGATTTGCGAGAATAAGAAATATTCCAACAGATGTTTTGGTGCATTTTGTCAGGAAGAAGACAAGGGATCAAGTTTTGCAGCAACATTTTAATACAAGACTGAAGATTGATAATACATATATAATTGTTATTAAAGAAATTAAGAATTTTGTAGAAGAAAATAGTATTCTTTTTTGACTGAGAGATTAAAGCAGAAAAAGATCCCATTTTGACGGGACAAATTGGAAGGTGTGATTTGTACTTTTAAACCACAGAGGTTTCAATTGAATTTTGTCCAGAAGGTGAGAGAATTTCTAGAAAAATTCAAAGAGGGATTGGAGGAGATTCAAATGGAGGTGTCAGAGGAGATTACACAAAAACTCCAACAGGTGCAACATGAAACTGAAAGGGATTATACTGAACTAGGCGCTAGAGGTATTGATTTTTCTAAACTTTTGGCTTGATTGTGGATTACAAATGCTTAACATGGAACGTAAATGGAGAAAATGCTCCTCAAAAGAGAAAAAATATTTAATTATTTGAAAATATTAAAACAAGATATAATTTGCCTACAAGAGACACATATTAGGAAAAAGGACATAAAATATTTGATTTATAAAAATTTGGATGAAGAATTTATTTCAGCAGGAACTAAAAAAAAGTAATGGAGTTGTTTTGTACCTAAATCCCCAACTAAAACCAGAACTTGTATTGACTGAGGAGCATGGTAGATTTGTTAGGGTGGAAGTTAATTTGCATGGGTCTAAGACTTTGATCTTGGGAATTTATGCCCCAAATGAGGATAAAGTACTCTTCTATAAAGGACTTATGGAGCGATTAATAGGTTTCTCTTATGAAAATTGGTGTTTGATGGGGGATTGGAATGGAGTGATCTCCCCACAACTAGACAAAACTTCTGAGAAAAAATATTAAAATCACTCAAGGCAAATTGCCAAAAGTTTCCTTTGATTTGATGGACAATTTAGGGCTGGTTGATATATGGAGACCGTAAAATGGCAATTCAAGAGAGTACACGTACTTTTCTGAAAGACATAGATCCTTTTTCAAAAATAGACATGATTCGGATTCCAAAGAACTTGGCTACTAAAGTTTCTAAAATAGAGATATTACCAAAGACTTTTTAGATCATAATCCTGTGAGTTTGTTTATAAAAAAAAATCTAATTATTTTAGGTGGAGACTAAATGAAATGTTGCTATAGAAAGAAGCAAAAGTAGAGGATTGTAAAAACAAATTAAAAGATTTTTAAAAATAATTTAGGTAAAGGCACTGATTTAAGAATGATTTGAGATGCAAGTAAAGCTTTTATTAGAGGTTATTTTATATAACATAATAGTGAACTTTAAAAAAAGAAGAGAAGAGAAAACACAAGCTATTTTGGATGAACTAAAGAGAAAATAAGAATTAAAGAAATTTCCAGAGAAGACATTTCTCAACAAATTAAGCTATTACAATGACAATTATCTATGTTAACAGTAAGAGAAATGGAAACAAAGATGAATTGTGTAAAGTAAAAGAAAATTGAGTTTGCAAATAAACCAGGGAAGTGGCTATCATATAAATTACGAAAAGAAAAGGAAGAGAAAATAGTATTGAAATTACAAGAGGGAGATACTGTATTAATGCAGGATTAATGCAGGATTACAGAGGAACAGAGACAGATTATGAATGGACCTATAACAAGAAAGGAAGCTTCTGAAGCTATAAAAAAGATTAAACTAGGAAAGGTGCCCTGACCAGATGAATTATCAGGTTCTTATTATAAATGTTTTGAGGTGAACTTTTACAACCTTTACAAAACATGATTAACTTTACAAAACATGATTACAGGGAGGAAAGATGCCAGAAAGTTGGAAAGATGCCAATATAGCATTAATACCTAAAGAAGGACAAGATTTGACTTCAACAAGAAACTACAGGCTGATATCATTATTGAATAATGACTACAAGTTGTTCACAATGATTCTAGCTGATAGACTGAAAATAATTTTGCAAGAATTGATTCATGAGGGTCAACATGGGTTTTTACCTAAAAGACAGTTAAAGGACAATCTTAGAAATGTGTTGGACATTTTGGAATATTTGGAGCAACATGATGAAGAACAAGCCACATTGATTTTCTTAGATTCAGAGAAGGCCTTTGACAGTTTTAATTGGGCTTTCTTGTTCAAGGTTTTGGAAGATAGGAATTTTGGAGAGAACTTTATAAAATGGGTAAGATCGATTTATTCTTCACAGAAAGCACAAATAATTGTTAATGGAGATCTAACAAAACCCTGTGAGATACAAAAAGGAACAAGACAGGGATGCTCACTGACTCCTCTCTTGTTCATTTTGGTTCTTGAAATACTGAATAGAGATATAAGACAAGATGAGAGGATTGTGGGAGTAATGATTAAAAAAGAAGCATATAAGTTAAGGGCTTTTGCAAATGACTTGGTTTTGGTTCTGGAAGATCCTTTAAAGGGAATTGAAATATTAATGGGCAAATTAATGAGCAAACCACAGAGTAAGAGGTAAATTTTTAATTGTACTTATAACAGAAGCTACTTCTTTATATCTTTTTTCTTTCTTTTCTATTTTTTTTACTCCCCCCCTTTCTTGGACTTTTAGCTTTCTCTTTGATTTCTTTCTTTTTCTTACTTTATATTAGTTTTTATCTTTCTTTTTAAAATCTTTAATAAAAAAATATGAAAAAGTTTGCAGCAATGCAATATTGCAAAATAGAGAAACTCCATTAAAACACATGGGTATGTGGAGCTCTGTCCTGCACCAGGCCTACAAATCATTTTTGTGTCTGTGACTGCTTGTTCATTTCTCACCATTTTAAGGCATGAATCACATGAAAATTGATTAAAATAGTCACATAGTAAAATAGTAACATAAACAAAGAAATGTCATCCATCAATAGGAAAAAGTCAATAAAATCTGAGCCACATTCATACTGTGTGTGTGTGTGTGTGTGTGTGTGTGTGTGTGTACACACACACACACACAGTAATGCAGTTCTGCTTGCTTTATGTTATTACCCACTGTGGCTCTCAGGCCCTCAAAAACAATTAAGTGCAGACTCATAGAAAATTTGCCCATCTCACAATAGCAAGAAAAATACTAGAATAGTTGTTGACTAAGAAGGGCCAGGCATACTGCAGAAGAGAATTCCTCCCACATGTCAGAGAAGGTGAGTGGATACAGAATTGCAACTTTATAATATAATAGTGGGACTTAGAGTATTCCATTGTTTAATCTTACCAAAAAATAAGAATCCCTCTTGTAATCGTGCTTTTGATGTGCAAATATTTCTTAGTGAATGCCTTCTTAAAACAGTTATTTTAGGATAATACATAAACAGTGTCCTTAATTAATATCCAATTAAATCTCCAAAATTAACATCTGTGAGGAACCTGTATGAGAAAATTTTATTCTGAAAATACATTGTATATTATAAGCCTGTGCAACTGAATAGGGTTTGTGTGTGTGTGTTTGAGCATTGTCTAAGTTTTGGCATTTATTTTAAAAAATCTTAAGATTGAAGGAATCAGTCTTGATTATGGGGAGCAATAGTTCACAGTTGCAAATATTTGCCTAGAAATCAGTTTTTAAATTCATGCAGATATTTCAGATTATCAGATCTGTAGATCTCTTGCTAATCTCTTTTTCCCTTGGACACAGTGAGTTAAAATAAATTATAAATTTGACATATTTATAATCAAATAGAATTTTGGCATATCCAGTTGTGGATAATAACTATTTTAGTTAAATTTATATGGTCATGAACAAGCTTAAAATAAGCCAAGCAAATTATTATAAAGTCAAATCAATTTTATGGTTATTTATTTTAGGGGCTACAACTCCATTAAGCAACAATTTTGCTTTTTTTCTTTTATAAACTAAATAAAAAGAACTTGCTTAATTTTTAAACTGAATGCCCTCACAGGTACAGTTGTATTTCTTCTCTCAACATCTTATTTTTCAAAAGTTCTAAAATGATTTTTTAAAATATAATATTGGTATATTCAATTAAACTTACTAAAAAGAGAAAATTTGCAAGTGAAAGTTTAACAAAAAACTTGCCATTTTAGTTCACAAAAGAAGTCTAACTCTGAAGCAATAATCATTCCTACTAGCAATATCAAATGCTAGTTGCCAAATGATATTGTTTTCTTTTAAATTGTATGATGAAATTGTGCCATATGACAATTTTAAAGGAAAAAGAGGTAACTGTGTTTATTTATGTTTTATGAGAAATACATGCAGAATACCTTTAAAATCAAATACAGATGCTTATTTATACATACTTCATGCATATTCATATACCAACTTCTTCTATCTCTTCTACAATTTAGCATTGAGAGCTAGTACTAAGTGCGTCCTAAATTTAGCTATCTGACATAAAAATGTTCATGGAAAAGCAAGAACTGTAGCTGAATGAATTCTGTATTCCAGGACCCTTTAGTGCTAAAGTTAGTTGCAAATCCATGAAAAAAAAATCAAAGAAAGCAACAATTCATAAATAAACAGGGTGTTTTTTTAACAACATCTTTGAGACTGATATACTAACATTATTTGTAACCCTATAATTTGAAATATAGATTCATTACTTCATGTAGCTGGAGTGCCAAAGGCAATAATCTCATTATCAGATAGATAAAGAAAAGAATGAACTTCTTGAGAGTTCTAGCTTCTTCTCCATTTTACCCCTTTCAGTGATTTTGTTTGAAGTTATAACCTTCTGTACTTTGCAAAACCAAATGAAACAATAAATATCCAGGCAACAGAATAAAAACTAGACATATTTCTCTGTTTCTCACTTAGTTCTAAACAGACATGGATAAACTTCTCTGCTTATGATACTTTATCATTTTTTAATGCCGTTTCAAGGGATAAATATTTTCTCCAGCTCCCTTCCATATTGCTATGTTAAATACCAAATAAGTCCTCAAACCACATCCACCCCCCAGGTTTTCTGATTATCTATATTCATTCCTCTTTTAAAGAGATTTGTGTTGACAGAATAAATGAAACAGATTGAGGACAATTAAGATAACGCTATTGTCCACATTCTTTGGGGGCAAGTGTGTCTAGGAGCTGCTTATGATGTTAAAGGGGCTTTTAAAAATAAAACTCCAGCCTTTTTCAAATGCTTCAGTCATGCACCCAGATGCAAGTGCTTGCCTTTTATGGAAGGTAATAAATGTTCAAGAAGGCAATTACAAGAAATGCAGTGGAAGACCTTTGGTAAAATTTCCATTGCAACTAGTAGATGAACAATTTGCCTCAGAACTCCTTCTTTTGCAATATTTGAATAAACTGTGAAGTGTCATTCTTACAAACTTAATGTGGAACTTGTTCTTTAAAGCCAGGGGTAAAATGCTTAGCTTTTAACTTGTTCAATTCTCCTCTTCCCCTCACTTCAGCACTTTCTAAATCATGGACACAGGAAGCAGCTGTTCTTTAAAAAGAGCTATCAGAAGTTCCTTCAACAGGATAGAAATGACTGAAGTCCTAAAGCAACATTAGCAGCAACAGAGATTGTGACAGTGATGCCTGTGTGGTGGTGTTGTGGCTATAAGGGTAAGAATGCCACAATGTGGATTTTTCGCTAAGAAGATTATATAACTCCCCAATGCCAGGAAAAAGGGTGGTTATTTATTGGCTATTAACAAGAGGAATTTGAGATCAAGAGATTATGTAGGTTTTTGAAATCTGAAATGAATAAAAATATCAAACTCTTTCTGGTGAACAGCATG
Organism: Charina bottae; assembly: GCA_023362775.1. NCBI lineage: Eukaryota > Metazoa > Chordata > Lepidosauria > Squamata > Charinaidae > Charina > Charina bottae. Next base: position 51,626,924 of record JALMGJ010000005.1, read on the forward strand.
TTTAATTGGCTCAGAGAAGGATACCGACAAAGAGTGAAAAATATTTTCTTTCTTCAGAAAACTGTTGTGTGCTTGATCTGAAAGTTGTTCATGAAAACAAACAAATAAATAAATAATAATGAAATGTAATGAAATGAAATGAAATGCTCTTCCCAAAAGCAGCTAATGAGGCTTTGAAAATCACATAGAAGAGCACTATGTGAATTGAATTTTTAAAATAAGGGTTTTGGTAGTGTTAGGGGATATATATGTGTGTGTGTGTGTGTGTGTGTGTGTATAATTTTACTTAACATTTTTAAAAGGAAGATAAAAACTAATACAAACTAGTATAAAATAAGAAAAAGAAAGAAATCAAAAAGAAAGCTAAAAGTTAAAGAGGAAAAAAGTTAAAGAAAAATGGAAAAGAAAGAAAAAAGATATGAAGAAGTAGCTTCTGATCTTCTTTATAGCAGTTATAAGTACAATTATAAATTTATCTCTTACTTTGTGGTTACAACATAACTCTCTTCTTTCTATAATTATAAATTTATCACATTTCTTCACTGCCTAGTTGTTTGTTGAGATGGGCGGTGAAGAAATGTGATAAATAAATAAATAATCTATCCTCTCTTAACATCAAAACCATAAATCATAAGTTCATTTTTTTCTGTTTCACAAAAAAGTCTATAAGGGGTTTCCAGTCAGCAATAAATGTAGATATTGTTTTTTGTCTGATCAAAGAAGTCAATTTATCCATTTCAGCAAGTTCCATCACCTTCACCAACCATTCCTCCATTGTAGGTAGTGCCGAATCTTTCTATCTTTGTGTATACAATCTCGCTGCAGTTATCATGTACAAAAACAAAATTCTATAACATTTTTCTAACTGTTTGTCCATCACTCCCAAAAGAAAAACCTCTGGTCTCAATTGTATATTAATCTTCAAAATCCTTTGAATCAGTGTATGTATTTGAATCCAGCATTTTCTAAATTTTTACACGCCCACCAGATATGATAAAATACCCCTTCTTGTTGTTCATATTTCCAACATAAATTTGAAGTGCCTTTATACATTCTAGACAATTTCTCTGGTGACATATACCAATGGTATATCATTTTATAAAAAGGTAGAGCTAGGAATATAGAATATGTTATTCCTTCTGTGTTGTAATAAATAAAACATACTTGAGTTGTTAGTAATAGTGTTAGAACTGAACTCCTTCTCTAAACAATTTTACTTTCCAGCTATTAACCCTTTCAAAGATATTACTTAAAAAACTGATACTTATTTCTGGGTTTTATTTTTAATATTTTAATAAAAGCTCAATAAAAGCTTCTGCTTAATTGTAGCTTGATTTATGCATGCAAAGAACACTTACAAAGTGTACAATGTAGCTTGACTATAAACAAATGCTAAGTGCTGTACTTTATCCACCTCCAGATACTTGGCTGTTCCACAACACTATCTCCAAATGAGCTGTTCATTCTAGGTTATACTTTACTGCCACCTTCTGTTTCAGTGTCCTACAGCTAATAAGTCATTTGAAAGCAAAACATACAAGGAAAGAATTCAGAATTAATATATGTATTTAGTTCCATCAGGGTGTGTTTGTGTGTTACTAAAAAATACAATTCTCTTTGAGACTTTTTGAACAAGTTGTGGCACAGCTGCATTCTGATGAAAGCTAAAAGTTGAAGGACTCAACAATTCTGTGGCCATTTCTAGAACTTCATTTTGGTTTTAATTCACACACAAAAAATGTTGATACAAAGAACATTAACTAAGAGACCCACTCATGTGTCTGATGCTATAGTAAAGTATGTTCTGTTAGGAACATGGAAACATACAATATATATAATTTTGAAGCAATTTTTGTGGCTTGGCATTTGAAAACTACTAGAAGGAAGGCTGACAGAGTTCTGACATTTAAATGGTATTCTGTTTGAAAATTAATAACTCTGTTTCTCAGCTATGATAATACTCTTGTGAAAAAAGCAACTCAACAATAGTACTCCCAAATTTCTCTGCCTCATACACCCAAAAATATGTTTTGCCACAGTTGTATTCATTGGGTTTCTCCCTTTCCTAAAAAAAAAGTCTCTTAAATTCCTTCTATCACAAAAAGCTGGTACTCAGTTATATTGGTCTTTACACAGTTCTTATCAGCCTAAAATGACCATGAACAGTACATAAAAAATAGGGACAGGCCACCTTTTAATGACTGTGGGCACATTTGGATTTTTGAAAGCATGTCATGGATGCTTCTCACAATTGGCAGCCATGGATTACAAAGTTGGTTGCCATGCTAAGGTGAGGCCAATAAAGATACATTATTTTCAGATTTTTCCTGCCATTCCTCTAGAATCCGTGATGTTCTTTAGCATTTCAGATTACCCACCCCCTTTTTTCTCCTTAACAGATGAGCAATTTTCAGATACTGCACAGAGCTGTAGCCACTGTTTCTGTTTTCTAAGAATGCCTGTGGTGCTTATATTGGGTCTATATGGATATTTGAACATGAAAATGATGGTAGAGGCTTGGCTCAGTATCAGGTCATCATACATTTTAATGTTTTTTTAAAAAAAATGTATAGTTAGTTGGGGTTAATTTGCTGGACACCAGGGAAGTATCCATGGGTACATTGATCACAGTAGGTGCCATGTTGCCTTTCTCTATCAGAAAGAGATTTCACTTTCTCCCTACAGCAGCTTGTCACCAAATATGCACTCATGTGACTACTTTTGTTACTCACTAAAGTGAATTGAATGTGCACTATATGACTGTGGACGCAACATACAGTATAAGCATTATATGGTCTATGATGAGATTGTATTTGGGATATTAGATCAAGGCAGATGAGAGCTATGATATCTTTGCTGAAGTATTTTAGAATGTGGGAAATTTTAGGTGATAACTATGCAAAATGTCCATTCATTAAAAACTTTATAAAGAGAAATGAGGCAGCCTTATGGAAGGTTGGTTTAGGCCAGAATTCCCCAATGTGGACATCTTTTATATGTAGGGACCTTCACTCCCAGAATTCCTCAACCAGTATGGCCATTGCTGAGAATTCTGGGATTTGAAATCCATGCATCTGAAGAGTCCCTAGATTGAAGAAGACTATCATAGGCCTTAGAATATACTGTATGTTGCATGATTATTGCACAGAAGTAGCCCTACTATTAGATGCCATATGTATATACAATATAATATTGTATATACACAGCACACAATATAATCCAATGTCACATTTAAAGTGGTAATATAGGTAGTTTATAGCTATAGATAAAGCATCTATCTATCTATCTATCTATCTATCTATCTATCTATCTATCTATCTATCTATCTCTATCTATCTATCTATCTATCTATCTATCTATCTATCTATCTGTCAATCACAGGAGAAGTCCAGGAATGCATCTAGGACTAAATCCAGAGTTAGCACTTCTTCCAGTTTTATCATCACGATCACCCTCTATAAGGTAAGTTAGGCTGAATGAGAGTGACGAGCCCTCAGTCAGTTCCCAAGGCTGAGAGGGGATAAGTGCCTTGGTCCAGAACATTAACCAATAGATGGCATCAGTCTTGTGATTTTTTTTTGAACTGCATTGACTAGATCAGTTAGCCTAATTATAAAATTTTGGGAGAGGAAATAGAAATGCAGTGGAACACTGAGACTTTAAAAATCTACATACTGACATCCTGCCAAACTTCCAAAGAAATCTGACATTACTTTTGGAAAATGCTCTGACCCAAGCCTTGGCAAACCTCCAGAAAAATGGAGCAATACAGCTGCAGAACAGCCGCCAAAGAGGATGCCTTTCTATCTGATTTTATTCTTCATACTTGGCCCATTGAAGGTGTCATCAAGAGGTCACTCACAGCCAGTTGTAGGAATCACTAACAGACCATAAAGGGAAAGGTTATCTTTCAGATATGAAGTTGAACTTAAAATCTATGTTTTCATAAAAATATTCATTCCAGTAAAAAGAAAAAAGATTGTCTGAACAGAGAAAACATTTTTCATACGTAGAGAGTGGGAATGGGCTTACAAATATCCAGTCCTGTTCTATTAATTCATTGGTGCAAACTTTAAGGGAAGAACATTCATTATTTCAACATTTAAACTAGAAGAAGGAAATATTTTGAAGTTACAGATGAGGGACTAGAATTCTTGTCTTACTTTTGACATGTTACCAACATTCTAAAAATAAAGAGAGAGCATTTACAAAGAGAGCATTTTAGCATTTCTTTGCTTTGCTTAAAGCAGGGGTGGGCAATGTCAGGCCCGCGGGCCATATACGGCTTAACTTAAAATTCTGCCATCACCAAAAACTATTCTCACAAGGATCACCTTGAGGTTTCTTTAGAGTAGAACATGGTTGTGAAAGGCTGTCAGCTTATTCCAAATCTAAATGATTCATTTTGAACCAAGCAAAGTCCTGTAGTTTGGGCCATAAACTTTGGTTATTAATAAATGGTTGGCTGTATTCGTTGTGCTAAGCCAGATTTTTTTAAAAAAATACCTTAATTCAAGGATTTTATTCAACTTATTGTGATTTGATATTTTGCCATCAGCTGTATTGGAGGGCGTGTTCCAGAAAAACCCTTATGTTGAAAAGATTTGCCCGTCAGTCTGAGAATATTGAACCATTGACCCATGTTTTACTCTTTTGTCATCTCTATTGAGATATTTGTAGTGCTTCCAACTCCCCTCATTGGGCCATTCCCCAGACAAGCGGATGAATTTTACGTAAAGCTTCTCTTGGCAAACAAAGATCACAAAACAACACTAGTTGTTGCTAAGTTTACATTTGTAGCTTGTTAAATGTATGCTTTGCTAACAGTAAATTAATCTGGGATTGATTATTACGTGGTGTATTAGAGTATTGTATTGTTCCTATGCTATTTTACTATATTTTATTGTATTTTATTTTAATATGCTTGGTGGGTCTGTGCTCTGTAATGAAAAATAAGGACTCATGGATGATAAAAGTGAGCAAACCAAATATGGTAAATTGAATTGAGAAAGCCAATTTTGAGGGCAATATGTGGGCATAATATTCCTTGTTTATGGAACCAAATAATATTAAACCAGCAATCAATCAATCAATCAATCAATCAGTCAAGGTAAGGTTTCCCCTTCCAGTCGTATATGGCTCTAGGGGGTGGATCTCATCTCCGATTCTCGGCCGAGGGAGCCAGCGTTGTCCACAGACGCTTCCATGGTCATGTGGCCAGCATGACAGCAAGGCTCACAGAACGCTGTTACCTTCCCACCAAAGTGGTACCTATTTATCTACTTGCATTTTTACGTGCTTTCGAACTGCTAGGTTGTCAGGAATACACACACACACACACACACAAACACACACACAATTATTTTCTGGTTCTTGGGAATGAGTAACCGATCCCACCAAGTTAAAGCCTTACATACAGTTCCACAACCAAATTAAAGCCTTAATTCAAATTCAGTTTTGATAATCCACTAACACTCATAAAATGTCATTGATGTATGATTGACATGAAATACTGAGGCCCTGTCGTACATATTTGCATAATACGTGGAGTTTATCTTGTCTGGACATATGTAGTTTCTTTGTTTACTATTTTTTTAATTATTTTATATTGTAAGCTGCCCAGATTCATTCTGGCGTTGAACAGCCTTAAACCAGATAGATGCACAGAGAGACAGAAAGGCAGCCAGCCAGCCATGATTCTCAGCTCATGTCATATGTTTTGGCACATCACAAATAAAGCAGATTTAAAATGTTTTAAGTGCAACATGTGCTGTTTGGCAATATCTCAGTGCTACCTCCAACAGCTTCTTGAAGTCAACACTGGCTAGTATTTTTTTTCCTGTATGTCAATTATACACTGATGTTGGAACTGCCTTTTCATAAAAATGCAGGGCAGCCATAAATGTCAGTCTTGCATCATGTTGTTTTCCTTTTTCTCTATAACACATGATAATATTTGAAACATTTATTATTATTTTCCTACTGTCATCAGTTATAACCAATTTTAAAAAATGTGATGGTGATAGCACACAGAATATATCTCCCTTCACCTTACAGAGATCTAGAACTCAGTAGTAGTCTGTTTTGAGTAAATCCAATGTTCAAAATAGCATGAACTGTGTATATAGAAAATTCATTAATAAATCCAGATTGACTGGTTTAGCTATTAAAAACTGTATAGCATGTAAGCTTTCAGTGGGAGACTTTTAAAATGTTTGGAGACATAGTTCTTATGTGTGCTAGTGTAGCACTGATTGGAATAGAGCCTTGGAAAGGGATTCAGTTTCAACGTGGTAAAAACACACCTGCTGACTCATTTGTCTATACAGTTGTAGAGTTGTACAGTTGTCCTCTGAGACCAATAGTGCAGGTGTCCTGCAAAGAAACAATCACTTAATTCTCTGGTTATGTTCTGTCAGCTTTCTTATATATAATGATACTAGTTTCTCATGGATAAGAATGTCAGGAAAGTCAGCCATGCTGGTCACCAGAAACATCTGGAATATCAAATCGGACCAAATCAATTAAACCTTTATTATGGCTATAAGGCCAGCAATCAGGTACAGATAAAACAAATAATTTTTTAAAGGGTAGGAGGAGAGGAGAGGAGAGGAGAGGAGAGGAGAGGAGAGGAGAGGAGAGGAGAGGAGAGGAGAGGATACAATTTTTCAGATGCAAGGAGGATAGTGCATAAAGAGGTGCAGTACCGAGCAAACCATGAACTTATATCCAGTGGTTGGACAGGAGAAGCAACAAATAGAAAGCATGCTCCCTGCCAGGAATTTTTTTTTTTAGATAGGATGAATAAAAGTTATTTGGAATCCCCTGTAAAGAGAGCAATGAAAGAGCATAAAGCTTAAAGACTCTTCTGAGCCATTCCCACAAGGACTTATATGTTGATGTAGGGGAGTATTTTTGTAATACCCCAGCACAAGGGTCGGAAATGGCGGCTCGCGAGCCAGATGCTGCTCTTTGGCCCCTTGAGTGCGGCTCTTCCGCAGCTGAACCCACCCCCGCCCCTTCCACGCGATTGGCCCCCGCCCGCAAACCCCGCCCCCTGGCTCTCGCACTGAGCGAGGCCCGGCGCGGCAGGGAGGCGCTGCTGGCCTGGGACGCGGCGCTGTCGGAGGCGGCACAGGAGCGGCTGCAGGGGCTGCTGCGGCTGGAGATGGCGCTGTTCCGCGGCATCCAGGTGCTGGGCGAGGGTGCGGGCCCGGGACGTGAGCGGCAGGGCGGCGCAGGGGGCCTGGCCGGGGCGGTGGCGGCGGGGGGATGGAGCCGGTGGCGCTGCTGGGGCTGGTGGCAGAGCTGGAGGGAGCGGAGGTTAGCGGGGGGAGAGGACGCCGAATGGTGGGGTGGGGGGATTGATGGGGCGGGAGGGTGCACCCGGAGGGCCTCCCGCAGCTGCTCCTCCAGGAGCGCCTCCAAGGCGGGTTGCAGAGCGCGCTGCGCCCACGGGAATGCAGTTTCTCCCCTTTGCTGTGCTCTGTAGAACGTTGCTAAACCGAAAAGGGGCTTCTGTTATTGCTTCGTAGGCATGCGTGCAAGGAAGCAGGGTGATGGAGGAAACGCTGTGTAGGGCTGGGGGTGTTAACTTCCTGTGGCACGATTGTCCCCCCTCTAACCTCCGCCAGCTCCATCCCCCCGCCGCCACCGCCCCGGCCAGGCCCCCTGCACCGCCCTTGATGTCAGGCACTGGCAGCGTGCGGCATCTTCCGCGCGGGGTCCCGGCTGGTGTCTGCGCTCGGGCGCCAGTGGGGAAGGAGGCGCAGGTCCCGCCCGGTGGAGAGGGCGCAGCCTTCCGCTCTCCCGCGCCCGTCCTGCCAGCTGGAGGGTGGCAGCTCTTTCTCCGCCACTGCCGGTGGGGCGGCCGGGCCGGGTTCGCGGAGCCGCTGGCTGCACCCCCTCCCTCCGTGAGCCCCCCACCCCCTTCCACATGATTGGCTCCCGCCCACAAACCCCGCCCCCTTCCACGCGATTGGCTCCCGTCCGCAAACCCCGCCCCCTTCCACGCGATTGGCCCCCGCCCGCAAACCCCGCCCCCTGGCTCTCGAGCATTTCAAAACGTCCTCGAGCATGTCAAAATGGCTCCCAGCATAAAAAAGTTTGCCGACCCCTGCCCCAGCAGAATGGCAGAAGGGAATGTACCCAGCCTGGCCAAAATGAAGGCCTAGCAAAATGTTATGGCTCTGTCAGAGGAGAGATTGCTCCTAGCACATACCCATTTGAAAAGGTCGTTTGTGCTTCAAGGCTGGAAGCAGACTTAGATTAATTGAAGATCAGTAGGCCAAATATGCTGCCCAAGAATATTTGGCCTGGCATTGTCAAAGGCTAATGGGCAAATGTTTTCCATCAATACTTTTAAGAAATAAAGCTTACCAATAACTTTTTCTACCCAGATTAACTTAAAGTGATCTCTAAGAACCAGTGGGACTAGATAAACTAGGAAAAAAGTTAACTTTAGCCCAAGGTTAAAAAGATAATACCAAGATCTAGCATCCACATAGAGCAAGCTTATGTCTAAATATATTGCAGCATTTTTAAATCCTTCTTGGGGATGCAGAGATAGCTCCAATAAACTTAGCTTGAGTGGCCTCAAGGAAGTCAAGATTTCTAAAAGTACAGACTTGGACACCATAGAGAGCCAGGAGATTACCTAGAGAAGCCAGGAAATTACCTTGGCTACCAAGACCTTATAAGCTGCAGGGATAGGGCAGGCTCCTTTCGAATGGAAAAATCTCAAGATAGTTGAGGAACGTCATTGAGCAGCACTTGCCAGATATATAAAAAATGTTCTTTCCGGGTTCATGAAGGCTATAATAGCACTCCAAGGTATTTATAACTGTATACCTGTTCAATATTATTCCCATTGATTTGCCAATTATGAATTATATGATAATTTTGTTATAATTATGAATATGCATATTTGTTGACATTCCCCCCCATCTAGAGCCTATGCATGTGTTTGGATTACAATCTTTAGAAATCATAATCAATAACAACATTTATTTTGGTCATTCACAACAAAACTTACATTCAGTTTTGTTGTTGTTGTTTATTCGTTCAGTCGCTTCCGACTCTTTGTGACTTCATGGACCAGCCCACGCCAGAGCTTCCTGTCGGCCGTCACCAACCCCCAGCTCCCCCATGGTTGAGTCTGTCACCTCCAGAATATCATCCATCCATCTTGCCCCTTGGTCGGCCCCTCTTCCTTTTGCCTTCCACTTTCCCTAGCATCAGCATCTTCTCCAGGGTATCCTGTCTTCTCATTATGTGGCCAAAGTACTTCAGTTTTGCCTTTAATATCATTCCCTCAAGTTGAGCAGTCTGGCTTGATTTCCTGGAGTATGGACTGGTTTGATCTTCTTGCAGTCCAAGGCACTCTCAGAATTTTCCTCCAACACCACAGTTCAAAAGCATCTATCTTCCTTCGCTCAGCCTTCCTTATGGTCCAGCTCTTGCAGCCATAGGTTACTACGGGTAATACCATTGCTTTAACTATGCGGACCTTTGTTGTCAGTGTGATGTCTCTGCTCTTAACCATTTTATCGAGATTTGCCATTGCTCTCCTCCCAAGAAGTAAACATCTTCTTATTTCCTGGCTGCAGTCAGTGTCTGCAGTAATCTTTGTGCCTAGAAATACAAAGTCTGTCACTGCCTCCACTTTTTCTCCATCTATTTGCCAGTTATCAATCAAGCTGGTTGCCATAATCTTGGTTTTTTTGAGGTTTAACTGCCACCCAGCTTTTGCACTTTCTTCTTTCACCTTCGTCATAAGGCTCCTCAGCTCCTCCTCGCTTTCAGCCATCAAAGTGGTATCATCTGCATATCTAAGATTGTTAATGTTTCTTGCAGCAATTTTAACTCCAGCCTTGGTTTCATCAAGCCCAGCACGTCGCATGATGTGTTCTGCATACAGGTTGAATAGGTAGGGTGAGAGTGTACAACCCTGCCATACTCCTTTCCCAATCTTAAACCAGTCCGTTGTTCCGTGCTCTGTTCTTACCGTTGCTACTTGGTCGTTATACAGATTCCTAAGGAGGCAGACAAGATGATTTGGTATCCCCATACCACCAAGAACTTGCCACAATTTGTTATGATCCACACAGTCAAAGGCTTTAGAATAGTCAATAAAATAAAAATAGATGTTTTTCTGAAACTCCCTGGCTTTCTCCATTATCCAGCGGATATTGGCAGTTTGGTCTCTAGTTTCTCTGCCTTTTCTAAACCCAGCTTGTACTTCTGGCAATTCTTGCTCCATGAATTGCTGGAGTCTACCTTGCAAGATCTTGAGCATTACCTTACTGGCCATTCTTGTGTTTTCCAAATTTGCTGGCATATGGCGTGCTTCACCTTGACAGCATCATCTTGCAAAATTTTAAACAGTTCAGCTGGGATACCGTCGTCTCATGCTGCCTTGTTATTAGCAATGCTCCTTAAGGCCCATTCAACCTCACTCTTCAGGATGTCTGGCTCTAACTCACTGACCACACCATCAAAGCTATCCCCAATATTATTTTCCTTCCTATACAGATCTTCTGTATATTCTTGCCACCTTTTCTTGATCTCTTCTGCTTCTGTTAGGTCCTTACCATCTTTGTTTTTGATCATACCCATGTTTGCCTGGAATTTACCTCTGATGTTTCTAATTTTCTGGAGTACTAAAATTAAAGTCATCCCATTGTGCTGACACATCTTATACTGTGTAGTCTAATTATACATAGTATAAGAATAACTAAAATGTAAGGTGCTAGTACAAATATAAAAATATAATACCAATACCATTAAGATTGTAAATCTAATTAGGATTACAAGATCAATTTTGCATGCAGTGCTATATAAACCTATGTAATTGGTATAATGTTATATAAAACTATATATAATGCTAAAAATGACTAAACAATGATAAGTATGAATGGCTAACACAAAATATAAAACAACTAAATCACTAAAATCTACAGGCATTTAAAAACTGAATATTAATGGTGTGACTGTAAAACTATGCTGCAAAAATTTAGATAGGATATGGAGAGGGATAAGCAGAAGTCTAAAGACTAACAGGTAAAACAACAACAACAACAAAGCCCAAATTTATGGGTGTTGCCTTAATCTTTCTAATCGCTCCAATGCACAACAGTGTAAATTATGGCAAATAGGTGTAACAAACGATATAAAGTAAGATAAAAACAGCACTGAATTACATCAATTATTGTTACTGACCATTTGTGAGTGAAATGTATACATAATATAATAAAATTTGCTATTTTTAAGGAGATAAGATTAACTTGATCCTCTAACAAGCAGTGTGAATAAAAGTTATCAGAATGCCCTGTATATTTACATAAAAGAGGGATAATCAACAGACAATAAAAAAGAATGCCCAGCCAGGAACTCAGTGGCCATATTGATTGGATTATGGGAGTTGTTGTTCAACACATTCAGCAGAAACTGGCTTGGGCAAACTGTTCTACAGCTTTAATCAAATCAACACTATTATAATCCAAGAATTTAAATTCATAAGTAAACAATTATAGCAATGGTTAATTTACTGAATGCCCTGAGAATGCTGCATTACTTAGAACAAGCTTCCCCCCAATAACCAAAAACAGTCTTCCCTTATGTGGCACCTTCGAGAATGTTTTGGGACTCCATGCATTATTTGGAGAAACAAAAGGTCTTATGGCTCAGCAACTCATTTACATCTGGATGTAGTTTTCACTAGTTTTGTGAATTACAGGGACTTTTGGCACAGAATCTTAAATATACATATTAGGGTAGGGGTAGGGGGTCAATTTATCATCATATTGCAATCTTTTGATTGTAATCTTAGGATGTGGAATCGTATCGAAGAAAGGCTTAGTAAAGAATTTCATACTACAGCACTTACAATGACCTATAGGTTTCACAGGTGAACCCTACCTACGTACTGTATATAAAGGTTCCACATCCATCCTCCATTACCTCATGAAAAATACCTTCTGAGTTCTGGGAGGTATATAAAAATGTAGTCCAGTAACTTGAACCAATCTACTCCTTAAATCAGAGTTCCAACCTTCCATACTAACTGGAGCTCTTAGAACAGGGCTAATGTCTTAGACAGAAAAGAAAAATACATTGATTCTCTGAAGCATGATTCACTAAAGCACCAATTACAATAAGTAAGCCAACACAATAGAATAACTGTCTTGTTTTAAAAGAAGCCTTTAAAAAGTAAGGATGGCTCCCCCCCCCCCCCAGTTAGACATCTGCAGTTCTTGTTTTAAGCACTCCTGTTGGGATTCCAGGTTGTTTTAACACCCAATTAAGTTAGAATAATTGGGATAGAGTTGCAATTTCTTTGCCTCCAGCTGTGAGCCATAATCTGTTTAGCACCTGAATATTATTTCACTTTTATTTTTAGTAGCTAGCTATGGTCTGAAAATAGAGCAAATGAATAAAAAGTTTTTAAAGGTGAAGATCACTGTTATGTTTAGGAAAGTTTGCTAACCAAACCCCCAGATTTATAAAGTAGAAAGCTGGGGAGGAAAGCTTTAAAAACATAAAATAATAAACTGATATTTTAACAGACACTCACACCCAATGAAAAGAATAATTGTTTAAAAAATCCTTGATAAAACTTTATTTATTTATTTATTTATTTGTTTATTTATTTATAAGATTTGTATGGCCGCCCATCTTAAACAACTATGGGTGGCTCACAACAGCAGTAAAACCAGCAACTATAAAACATAACCATAAAACAATAAAAGAGTAAAATGATCAAACAAAAGAGAAACCCTGTGCCTTAATCATCCCTTTAGGATGTCTATGAAGGTTCTCAGTCATCCAGGTGGAATTATCTGTAGCTTGAATCATGTCGACTGGATTTCTATTTTCTCAGTGGAAACGTTTCGCTCCTTATCCAAGGAGCTTCTTCAGTCTGAGCAAAGTTGGTAAGGGAATCCTAAATATGTTTCTAGGTAGCTGTGTGACCTTACACCTGGGGGCATGGTTATATTGAGATGTTATTTTAAGTCCTTTTATTATCTAAAGGAGGATCGTTAAGATCACCATGCTGCTGTTGAGCTTGTGAAATGGTCTTAATCTTCCTAGGCACAGAAGACAGAGCCGGGAGAAAGATGGGAGAAAGATTGTGCCTGAGGCCCCCACCTCTATTCAAGGAAGGATTTTCCAAGTTGGCATAAATGGATTCCTTGACCCCTCTCTCAAACCACCTATCTTCTCTGTCTAAAATGTGAACATTAATGTCCTCAAATGAGTGTCCTTTTTCCTTTAAATGAAGATAAACTGCTGACTCTGGTCCTGTGGTGTACAGGAGAAGATGACAAGTCACCAGACCCTGGGGGGTTAAATTCCCAGAGCCACTCCATCTTGCCGGGGTTGTGCCAAAGTCAGTTCCTCCCCATCCAGACCCTTACAGCCTCCAGGCACTTGGACAGCACCACAACAGCATCACCTGCCCAGCCAGGGGTAGAGATCTATAGCTGGGTATCATCAGTGTACTGATGATTCCATACCCGATACCGTTGGATGACCACACCCAGTGGTTTCATGTAACTGTTAAAGAGGAGTGGGAAGAGACCTGAGCTCTGAGGCATCCCACACTGCTGGACCTCTCCTCACCCACAACACTGACTGGATCCAGCCATGGAGAAAGGAGAACCACCGCAAATTGGTGCCTCCCACTCCCAATCCCTGGAGCCAGTCCAGAAGGATACCATGATCGATGGTATCAAAAGCCACCAAGTGATCCAGGAGAGACAGGATAGTTGCACCAACCCTGTTCCAAACCCTCCAAAGGTCATCAACAAGTGCAATCAATGCCATTACACTGCTATACCCTGGCCTGAACTCAGACTGAAAAGGGTCCAGATAATCTGCTTCATCCAGGGCCCTGTGAAGTTGCGTACCAACCACCCTCTCAACAACCTTCCCCAAAAAGGGAAGGTTGGAGACTTGACAAAAATTGTCTAACATAGCTGAGTCCAAGGATGGCCTCTTGAGAAGGGGGTGTATCACTGCCTCCTTCAGGCAGTATCACCCCCTCCCACAAAGAGGCATTAACCATCACTTAATAATTAGCCACATGCCACCTCCTGGGAGGCCCTAACCAACCAGGAAGGGCATGGGTCCAGAACACAGGTGGCCGAGCTCACAGCCACAAGCACCCTCCCCACTTTCTCAGGATCAACCGGCTCTAACCACTCCCAGATAGCAGGGCTCAGACATGTCTCCATCACTTCCAAAGGATCTGCCCAGCCAGAGTCCAACTCCAAACGAAGTTGATGCTGAGAATATTCCTCACAGCAGCCCTGCAGGAACCGCCGTGGCTCCTCCTTACCCAGGAGAGACCTGGTCATGCAAAACAGGGCTGCTGGACAGCTATCAGCAGATGCATTAAGGGTGGACAAGTAAGGAGTAAGAAGCCCTTATCTCCACAAGGTAAGTCCCAATATAGGATCTTACCTGTGCTCAGTTGGCTTCACTCTTGGTCTTCCTCTAGTGGCGCTCTAGGCGTCTCTTGTGTCTCTAATATAAAGTTAGCTGCTCAAGTAACTATATACAGTGTGTGTGTGTGTGTGTGTGTGTGTGTATATATGATTTTTACATAAGTAAAAGATAAACATGAAAACATATTAAGAAAAATTAGAAAGAAAGAAAAAAAGAAAAAGTGCAGAAAGCAATACAAATAGAAAAAGAAAAAAGTGAAAGATAATTAAAGAAGCGACTTCCAATCTTCTTTACAACAGTTACAAAAAAATGTATCCCTCCTCCCTCTTTGAAATTACGTTACAAGGTTCCTTTCTATTCCATATTCAACACTTTTTTCAATCAGCAAATCCAGAAATCACCATTTCATTTTTTCCATTTTCAGTAAAAAGTCCATAAAAGTTTTCCACCCTTTTATAAAAGTACTTAATAGCTGTTCAAGTAACTCTTGAACTAGGGAAAAAATATAAATCCTATCATTCTGAAGCTTATTGGTTTCTATGGATTTTAGAGTGTTTTTCATGTGCTTTGAATCTATTCCAAAGGAGATGCTAACAGTGAGCTTGGATAATGGCTGCACATACTCAAACGTATTCTGATCCTTGATTATTATTTACCTTTATGTATTACATCCTGTTGCAAGATTTTCATCAAAATACTCCTGCACTTGCTTTTCAACTGTAATTTTTATGACATTCAAAGAAAAAAATAGTTTTCTAGGATAGTGATGGACAACCCACTTTATCTGGACCAGATTGTGCAAATTGGGCTGTTTGTAAGACATCAACAGTTGGTTAATTTCAAAATTAATTCAGACCATATGTGTTTAGTACAAACTGCAATGACAAAAAAAAAAGTGTGTTGCAATGTTATGATGTAAATCCCAGCTTTTCACACTTTTGTTCTGACATCTGGCACAAGTCACATGGTTTTCACTTGCAATGCATATATTGTCATTTGCGCATCTTGTCCTCACTATGGACACCGATGATTCAGACCCCCATTATCCTCCCATGATGGGAACATGCAGAGTCTGAATTACTTTCACATCTATAGTTCTTGTGTATCTGTTTCCTTCTCTTTCTAGGCTACTCTAATGGTATTGGTGGCAGATACTTAGGCTGACCATATTTCAGGATGGCAAAATGGGACGGGGTCTTATGTAATATTCTGTATTCATGAAAAAGACAGGGGTCCCCGCCCCCGGTCTGTGCGATTGGCTCCCACCTGCAAACCCTGCTCCCCAGGGTTAACTCCTTCCTCTCTAATACTTGAAACATTGCACTGGAAGCAATTTACTCAGTAAACTGGAGAATAATTAGTACTGTGCTAAAAAGTTCTCCTGTTTAGTTCGCATTTTTTCCTAACATTTTTTCCTATTTTTTTCCTAACAGTTTTTATTCAAATTGATGAAAGAGAATTCATATGATGTTCTTGTACTTATTTAATTAATATGAGATAGCCAAAATCTGTGTGTGAATGTCCTATCTTTTGCTATACAACAATCTGTCCAGTGCCCTGTACCCTCCAATGGCTTCCATGAATCAACCAATCACAAGAAAAGTCATCATGAGGGAACTTCTATTAGAAGGGCAGCCAAGGAGGCCTTCAGAATGATGAAATGTGAATATTATTATATTAATAGCTGACTTGCTACCAACAGCTCCATCTAGGAGCAGCCTATATTGACTGGACCAAACATAGTGAAACTGGAGACCTCTGCAATTGCTTAGCTCATAGAGAATTTCTGCACAGTATGGATTCAGGTAAATTCAGGCTGGAGGTACATTTTTTTAAAAAAATGAATGCAAAAATAAGAATTTCTTATTCTTAAACTGAATTCTCTAAGATGCCATGACAAAAAATTAAACAGATCAGTTGAAGCTATGTTTATTTTCATGGATAACATCTATCTATGCCCACATAGATAGGTTATGTGGTTATGTGGTTATGTGGTTATGTGGTTATGTCACAATGTTTCCATTGTAGTTTTTAGTCAGTGTTTGTGTTGTATTTGAGCTTTTCCTTATTTGTGATAAGTCTAATAACTGGAATCACTTGTACCTGAACAAATAATATCAAATCTGAATACTTTATAAATATTTAAAATATTTGGTGTGACTCCGCACATATAAAATACATGCTAGAAATAGCAGAAACAAACAAACAAACAAAACTCATGTACTATCCTGTGATAAATATTTACAGACTAAAATTTCCCATACAGCTATTTCGGGAAAACCAGTGACATTCTTTCCATCAAGTTTTCTATATTAAAACCCATTCAATTAAAATGTACACAACTAACATGCTGAATGTTAAAGAATGATGGATACCAATGGTTCCCCCCCCCCTCGCAGCATGTGTGTTTTTCTGTGAGTTTGCACATGTGGGTAGTGAATTAAGTAGGAGTTTGGAATTTTCTGGTACAGCTGCAAAATTCATTGGAATAAGCCTGGAAACAACATGACCCTTTCTGCCCTCCCATTTCTTTATTTTCCTCCACGCTCTCTCTAAGTGCAGAATCTAATTGCAAACATTCTGCCTATCCTCTCTTTGCTTCCTGTGTTGAATGTGGAGCCAGTAGAAGAATGGAAATGTAAAAAACAAGCTGCATTTAAGGAATGTAAGAGTGCTCCAAAGTGAATCATTCTAGTTTTTTTAAAGAATAGCTTTAATCCTTGAGACACAGGGAAGCTCACTCTGAAGAGAAGAAAAACATCTCTAAAATTGTTGAAGACAAAGCCCCATCAATCATGTTTTGGGAAACTGATTTGCACCTGCAATTTCAAGGCTTCAATTTTTGGAGGTGGTTTTTTTTTTTTTTTTTGCTTTTTGAAAGACTGCAATCATCTATCTTGTCAATAGAGCTGACTTCTGAAAAAACATGTATTGGTCTGCCCTCATTATTTAATGAGGTTCTCACTTTTAACCATTTGGCTATGTGGAAGGTAAAGTGAAAGGATTTATTTTTCCAAACCAAAAAATGCCACCATAAAAGTCCCTACAATATACATTTGATATAATGGCAAAGAAATTTCCATTGTTCCTCTGTTTTCCTAATATTCTCAACCTCCTTAAGAACATTTAGGGTTGGATTGAAGGATTTGACTCACCTTTTTTAGACCTATTCAAGCTCAGTAGAGAGAGGAAACATTCCCCTAATTAAATACCATGAAATCCCTGAAATTAAAGAATAAAAACATGTGGGTGAGGACTATTCTTAATAGTTCAAAATTTGTTAGCAGTATTCCAAAGGCCTAGATCTGATTAATTTTCTAGCACTCCTCAATATTGCTTGATTTGAAAGAGATGTCCTAAGATAATCACAGTATCAAACTATTAATCATACATATAACACTGTTGTTGCTTTAAATTTCTCAAACATGAAGAATCAATCTTAAATCAATTTAAGGTCAAATTTCCACAGAAAAACAATTCAAGTTCTAAAAAAATGAGAGTTTGATTTCAATGTACAGCTTGAGCTTTGATTTAGCCTTAGAATAAAGATAGTCGGGTATTTCCAAGAGAATTACAAGACTCCCATTCTTTAAGGAATAATCCCATAATTTTTCTCACCCACTTGGGAAAGTGTTTCAGCTGATCAAGCTTCCAAAAGTGAGGCTCGTAAGGCAAACTGATATTTCATTATCAAGGCAGGCAAAGTCTGCGGCTTAACCAAAGTTTTCTGAACAGTTTTTGCTGCTTTAGGTTTTGAAGGCTTACAGCATCCTTGGCTCCCTGTGACAGTAGTGTGACTGAAGGGAGTCCCCACTTGGTGGAATTTGTCCAGGACCATGTAGTCACCCCACTCCACATACCAGTAATATCGTAGTTACTTAAAAACATTTAGACAGCAGCAGTAGTACAGTTTGCAATGATCTTTTCTGAGATTTCTCACATTTTTTCTAAGTTGGCTGCCTATTAGAGTCTAAGATTAGGGACAATTCTGTGTGCATTTATATGTGACTGCTCAGATAAAAATGTACATCACTATTCTGTAATTCAGGATGTCTGGCCTAGCAAATGAATGCTGACAATTTTTGTTAAAACTTTCCCTCTCCTTACATTGACAGATAACTCACTTCTGCAACAGCAATGTATGGACAAGGGAGCACTGGGACCCTTGGAGACAAGAACTCAGTCCAGAGATCAGCTGTCAGCTATGGTTTACCCACAGACTTCAAGTTTTTCTGTGATGTTAGGATTATGTTTCTGCCTTAGGCCTTGCACACCCGGGAAGGTAACCCTAGAGAGAGAGATGCCTGAATAGCAATGGCTAAGTATTTACAGTATGAATCTTAGTGCCCCTGAGCAAATTGGCACTTGCCCCTGAGCAGTTGACTTGGTAGTTGTTAAGGAGTAAATCACCCAGGGGATTGCTGTTGAGAAGTTGCCAATGTGAATGCCAGGCTATCTAGCTGCCCCTTTTTACAAGCATTTGAATCATTCTCAAGGTGACATATTGGGTAAATCCCACAATCCAGAGTGAAAGGCCACAGAACTAAATGAACAGTGGAGCAACTCATGAAATGTTAACCATGATATGGATCTCCTGATCATGAAAGCCAACATTCAAATCTTTAATGGACTTAACTTTTAACATTTTAGCGGATGGCTACATTTCCTTGATACACTATATTTCTTTGGAACAGCACTGTAATTCTTGTATCCAAATAGCCAAAGTCAAAAATTGCTTCTAAGTTAATTCATCAGTCATTCACATTAATGATATTTGTAAATTAGGAAATTCAGCATCCAATTTAATTTGATTTTCCCTCTGGAAAGAATTATATCAATATTAAGATCCACTCACTGATTTTGTTGAAAACCCAGAAGGCAGGAAGAAAAATGAGCAGTCAGACTACAGATGTCTCTCTCCTTACTTAACAATGGCTTTTGTTCCTTTCCCTGACTCCTAACTCCCTTTCCTCTTCCTAGCGTAGTTCCTTTTGCAAATTTTTCCCTTGAGACACCCAACTAAGCTATCCCTACAAGTTGTTTAATTCCCCTGTTATACTGTAAGCTGAACAGTGCTGCACAGGTGGGCTTGCAAGGAAATTTGACTCAGCAAGTTCATATTGCTTGGAATACTTACATATAGACTCTCACTGGCCTTTGTATGCTCACCACTTCATCTTCCAATAAAACAAGATGTTTTATGTTGGAGACACAAAATTCTTTCCCATTGTAAATAGATTGAAATTCAGAAAAAATATATATGAAAAAGCTTTACTCTTTCCTTTATTTTATCTCATTTACAGGCACTTACATTCAATCATAAAATAGTCCACAATTGTCTTGAACTTACAAAAGACTTTTGTTGAATAGATAGGTATGATTTCCTTGTGGTTCTAACAAAACAAAAACATAATTACTTTTCATATGACTATGGTATTCTGAGGCAGTCAAAGTATCTGATATAATATTACACAAACATATATATTTCTGTGAACTTTCTTTTCCTGTTATTCCACCAAATCTTCTCTTCCATTTGTTAATGCAAAATAGCATGCTATTTTTCTCTCTGTGTTTCTTCCATGTCACTCTATGTCATTCTAAATTTGTTTTCTGAAAGTGTAGTGGAGTCATTAAGGTATTAGACTTGGACATACCTCTGTTCAAGTTCACACTTGACTACAGAGCTCACTAGATGACTTTCAGCCAGTCATCTCTCTCAGCCCAATCTCCATCACAGGGTGGTTATTGTGGGCTTAAAATAAGAGAAGATGCCACTTTGGGCTCTGAAGATGGTAGTTGAAATATATTTCTAACAAGTAAATAAAAAGCATGAATCATTAAATAAAGCTGGGCATGAGTCACTAGATGAAACTTTTTCAGTTACTAAAACCTTCCAACAGGTTAAAACCTGTCTGCTGAACTCCATCTAAGCTTATCAAACCCCTCAAGTTATTGTTGATACAAAGGCAATTCTACACTGGAACTTTCTTTCCCTCTGAAAAAGAACATATAAATAAAAGGAATTTTTCCTTTCTTCTTCTTTCCTATCCATAGATGCTTTCTCTGTGTGAAATTCACATGCAGCTGCACTTCTAACATACTTTCACATAGTTTTTGGCAGAGTGTGAAAGGTTAACTTACAGTGGCATGTACAGTATGCAAACCAGATGTTCTGCCATCTCTTGATTTGTTCTCATGCAATTAGTTCCATTAATGAGAGAAGTTATAGACTGGCAGACTGGGAAAGTGAAGTCATATGGGAGAGGTTAAACAAAGGCCATTACTGACCTCCATGAGCTCAGCTTACAGTCCTGCATGTTCCTGCTTGAGAATGATTGGATGTGGGGAATGGGTTCACAATGTGTCCAATTTCTGCCAAGTTTCTTTCAGAGTTCTTATAAAATGTGGCTTTAGGAATTCTCCACAGTGCTTTCCAGAGCTTCATGATTGGAAAGAGGAAATGGCACATGTAACCCATGAATCCTGAAGTGTGCTAAGAGGGTGACTCTTAAGTTTAAACTAACTTGAGATGTAAGGACCACTGACTCCTAAGGAACTCTCCCTTTGTCTGAATGATTTGGTAGCAAAGTAATCTACAATTTTGTTGACAATATATGGAGACTAAGAAACAGACTGACAACTTTATTGGCATAAGAGATGGCTAGAAAGAGATCCAATAAATTGCAACAAAAGTTGGCATGAAGGAGAGGACAGTTGCTTAAAGCACCTTAGATGCTTTAAAAACATTAGTTTCTCAAGAATAAACTAGAGAATGTTAAGAGCACTCAGCAGATGACAGTTGGAAAAACATAGGAGATGAAGACCTAGTAGATATATTTATTCTTTAGAAGAGAAGAGAGAAGGAATTACACAGAAGAAAGCCAAAAAATTCTCAGGCAGTAGAACATAGAATAATGGCCTAAAATTGTAGGAATTCAGTTCCTGGTTGAATGTTAGGAAAAGCTTCCAAACATCAGGGCAGTTTGATAGTGAAACATATTTCCCAGGGAGGTGGTGGGCTCCCCTTGACTGAATCTCGTTAGCAGAGATGCTTCCATATAGCAGACAGCTTGCACATAACAAGGAGATGGACTCATTGGCCTAATATCCAACTATGTTTCTATACAAAGATGCAGTATAGCTCAAATCCCTATTATCAGCTGGGAACAGATACTTGATAACAGGGTAAGTTGTAAAAAGTACTACCAGAGAAAGTATATAAACGATGAGAGTCACATACAATTGTAAAACTGTCAACACTGAAGATTTTAACAGTATATACTACTTAATGTACACATATTGCTGTATTTTGTCTTATAGAAACCCCTTAGAAGGTCTGATCTGCACTATCAGCAAATAATTGTGTTTGAGGTCTCTATACATATCATGAATCTATATGTATGAAAAAATAATATTATCTGGTTTTATAAAGTCCTTATATGCTGCAATTTCTATAGGAATCTGCAAGCCACCCTAATTGCACCTCTTCTAAAAAATCTGCCACGGGAAGATTTTTACACTCATTTCTCTTGGCAGGCTGTTGGACCATTGTTAGACATTCAGTAGCCAAATTCTATTTAGTAGCCATGAGGGCTACGAAGCAGGTTCAATGTGGGCATAACAGAATATCCACCAAATATTTAAAACCACTCTGATCATTAATTATCACAAGCTCCAAGATCATCCTCAACCACCACCACAACATCTGGGTTTGAGGTCCAGAACCAGAGAAAGAAAATGGTACAATTAAAATTAATTTAGACCATTCTAACATTTATTTATTTATTTATTTATTTATTTATTTATTTATTTATTTATTTAAATTTATATAACCGCCCATCTCCCCCAACGGGGAACATGTTACTGTTACTTTTCTCTCTCCCTTTAGTGATTATATTATTTCTTTTTTAATCCTCAGTTATTGTTGTGGTTGAATTAATGCATGCTATATCTGGCTGGTAATAAATAAGTATACATTATACTAATACTATAAAGTAAACTTCTCAGCCATACAACTCTGGGTACTTTCATAGTATGTTGAAATTATTACATTCAGGAACCTGGTGTGTTGCCCTGTTCTCTCTTAATTTTTTGTTTTGTTTTGTTTTTTGTATTTGTTTTGGTGGGCACACAGAATATTGCAACATGGATATCAATCTAATAAGTTACCAAGTAAATATCTATTCAACCCATTTTGGGACATTGTATCATCTAATTAAATATATAGTTTCACGCATTACCTTATATAAAGATTTGCTTTTCTATTCCTGTAATCTTTCCAGAATATAGAATTTAAAGCTTTTAAGATTCACCAAACAGATTTTTAAAGAAAAGTTCTACAGGATCTATGTAGCAGAATCTTTCTATTTTGTATTTTTCCCCTGATTTCAGCTACCGTATTTTCCGGCGTATAAGACGACTGGGCGTATAAGACGACCCCCAACTTTTCCATTTAAAATATAGAGTTTGGGATATACGCTGGAAAATACGGTACTCGCCGTTTGGCTCCACGACGGGCTCCAAAGTCGCCCACAATGCGTTTCCTACCAGGCTTCCCGAAACGCGGCCAATTCTGGGCCCCTGCTCCATTTAAAGCGCGGCTGGGAGGGGAAGGGAAGGCGAGGCGAGGCGAGGCGCCCGTTGAGCGTTGTGGGCGACTTTGGAGCCCGTCATGGAGCCACTGCGTTTTGCCCCCTCCCTTCCCAAGGCTGCTCCGAGGGAACGGAGCTCGCTTCCCCCTCCCCACATTTCTCCCGCGCTCGTCCTCCTGCTCTTCCCTGGGGGCTGCGTTCCGGCGAGCGGCTGCACTTGGCCAGGAGAGGTCTTAAACGGCGAATACCGTATTTTCCGGCGTATAAGACGACACCCGGCGTATAAGACGACACCCGACTTTTGAGAAGATTTTCCTGGGTTAAAAAGTCGTCTTATACGCCGGGAAATACGGTATATTTAAAAATAGTAATTTACTTAACTGTTCATAGACAGAGCAAGGATTGAAATGTGGCTCTGCATTCTTAACAGTAATCTTTAGAAGAGTGAAACCTGAGTGATGTCTTCAAGTCCTTACCTAAGCAGGGACCCTCCTAATAATTTGATAAATGAAAAAGAAGGAAAGAAACCATAGTCTGTTTCTGGTCACTTTCTCTGACATGATTCCTATCCTTTGAGAGGAAATCTGTGAGCACAATCATGTATGTTTCAGCTAAGCCATGATATGGTTTAGCATGTCTGCAGTATATGTATCATTGCTTTAACTTTTAGAGTCCGGTAGCTGAGATACCAATTTCAGGCCTTCATATCTCAGCTGCAAAATACAGATGAGCAAAATACTAGATGGCAGCTCAGAGTTAACCTTTAAAAACATCTTTCTGGTAGGCCTCATCTCTTTACAGTGTACCTCTGTCTTGGCCAAACTGGTCAGCCTACAGACAAGTGGACTTCATTCTCAGAAGCCAGTACTGCTGTCACTGAAAAGTATAAAAATTGAAGTTCATACATCAGAAGTTACCCATATTGAGGATGGCTGGTACATTTGCTACTGATGAGCAAGGCAAGTTTTCTAATTGTAAGATTTTGTATGAAATAGTAAATTGCATGTCTTGTATATCTTTCTGTATTTTCCTTTATCAGATATATATATATATATATAATCAAACATTCTGATTGAATTATTCACTTGAATTTCCTTTTCTAATCATGGTATTTTGCTGAGCTGGACTCTCATTCTAAGCTATCTCCAATCATATTTGGGTAAAGATTATTGATAGAATAATCGTAATTAGATTACGATAGATAGATAGATAGATAGAAATAAAAGTAATATCAGTTTAGGTAATCAACACTTTAAAGAATCCGTGCAAGCAGGAAAATGAAAGTTTGAACAGTAACGAAGTTTATTTAAAATGTTGTGACCATTTACTTTCAAACACAAGACCCAACTATTTTTGAAAGCCCCACAACAGCTTCAAATGCAGAGAACATGTCTGGAGTGGAAAAGATTTTATTTCGGCAGTGCTTAAGCAGAGGAGACACCCAATTGATTTGGAAGCAGAAGTGTGAAATAATTTCAACTGCCAGGAACCAACAGAGGGCCTAATGCCAGTGTTTCGAAGTGTCCATGCCTGAACATAAACCCAGCTGGCCATTTATAATCATTTTCTACTCTCTCAATAGGAAAACACCACATTTGTCAAAATCCAATGCTGATGCTTTCAGATTTAGTTCATTAGCTCTCATTGTGTCAATGAGGATGGATCATTTTGAACAAGACCCACACAGCTGCTTTGTGTCATCTTAATTATATGTCAGTATTGCCTTTCCTCTCTACTACTTTCTTACCTTTTCTGAATCTTGGTAACTTCAAATCAATTCCAAAAAAAAAAAAAGAATGTGGCAGTGGGACAAAATCAGTGCACTGCCACATTAATCGCAGGTCCAAATTTGTCTCCCACTATCACCACATACACATTGGATCTGCTGCTTCCTGGTTTTCTGCATCATTCCATTCATTAAACATAATTTGAAAATACTCAGTTTGGATATTGAATTAGACTAACCTTCCATCCCAGCATGACAATAAGGAATTATGTCATCGTTCTTCAGCCTAATGAGGAAGAGAATGTTGTATCTGAGTTTTATTTTTAAATTTACTTTTTAATTAGGTTTTGATTGCATAGGGATGTTCAGTTTGCCATGAAAGCACAAACACTCTACTACAATCAATTTAGACCTAAAATGGAAATTTGATATGTTAAACATTGACATTTGAATACCGATTTACAAATCATTCTGAGCTTCCTTCATCAATGATATGATGGCTTCTGTGTCTTCAGCTTCCTTTGCATTTTTCACAAAGATAGCACTTCGATCTATCCTGCTAAACTGGAAGTAGTTTTATAGTTTCCTCAATAAAATCCATAAGGATGATATTGCAGGACCGATACTTGGATCAGACATTATGCTAAGCTACAATATGATTGCTTGGTTTTGATTCAGCATGTTGTGTTAACCCAACTATTGTGATTTCAAAGTCCTGGCTTATAACTTATTGTGTTTTGTGCTAATAAGGCCAACTATGGCTTATTCAGAAAATCATGATGAAATAAACTATTATTTAACATGGTGTGAACTCAGTCACTGTGTAAATGACAACTTATACAGCTTTGCTGACTACAATTAATCAGAAAAGAACTGCATGATTGAATAGTATCTTCCCTACAAAATTGCTTTGCCTGTCCCAGCTATTGAAAGCAATATGCTTGAAGGATTATGCAAGGAGGGGGGAAATGGAGAACTGGGAAATTCCGTAGCTTGTGGCAACAAACTTCAGCACTGTATAGGTTCTGCATTTGTATTGTGCAATAAACATCAAGTAAGTATATAACAGTGGGCAGAATATCAAACTAAAATGTATCTAGATACAAGACCTCATTCAATGCTGCACTTATTATGAAATTAAAATGGGGAACCATTTATTCTACCATTAGTCCTTTGGAAGAAGTCAAAACCTAGGAGCAGCTTTAACCATCACTGCAGCCTTCTGGCGAGCAGGCTGCATCTGTGAATATTTTTCTTTTTGCAGAATGATTGTATAGGATTAGGAAACTCAGATGCTGGAATTTAGAAAAGCAGCATGTCTTGGATCTTTTCACATGGAATCTAGGCTCTATTTGACTTAACAATGATGAACTTTGGGCTGTCTTGTTATACCTCATACTATTGTAAAATGGTATATCACCATCATTTTTTGTCTCTGTGCAGACATGAGCTCAGTGTTGTGTATACCAATTTCTTCCTGCAGCTGCAGTTCCAGATGGAAAGGGGGGTTCCTTGTAGTAAACATGAAGCAGCAGAATCGATCCAATTCCTTCTCCTCTTGTTCATAAAAATTGCAAATTGAGCTGGCATCTCCTTACCACCTTTGATTTCCACTCAACTAACAGCCCATTCTTCACTCTTTTTCCACTGTGCACATCTCATTTCAGCCTGCCCCGAGAAAAGCTGATCTCTGCTATAGTTCAACTCTGTCACTAATTAGGCTGAACTACCATATCTTTCATTCCATCACATGTCAAAGCTGGAATTATAATTGCAGGTGACACATTTGTGAGTTCCCATTGTTATGCAGAAGAGGGCTGTGAGCAGGTTATCCTCATGGCTCTGCTTAGATTATTGAAAAGCAATTTGTAGCGGAAATCTGCAGGGGAAACTATTTCACCCCACTAAGCTAAAGCCTAAAGTAAGGAAAAGGAAGGAAATCACTCTGGTGATAGATAGCTTGAGGTCTCTGAAGCAAACATTTTTAATAAGGTCCATTAACAGTCAGTATATTAACAATGTATTTCTAATATATGTGCCACTAAAATTATACATTGTCATAACAAAGTACTGTTTCAGGAGACACTGTCTCGGTCAACGGGCTCAGTAGGAACCCAAGATCTAGAGAGCAACCAATGACTTTATCAAAAAGTACAGTTCCTTTGCCAATAGCAATTTCTTGCAGCTTCTTATATAACTCTTACAATACTAATTTCAGTCGTTTCCTACAAAGACAGATGTTAGAAGCCACAGGATTTTTTTGCTGGGAGGGCCAGTCTAAGCACAACACTGTTGAAATAAATATACAAAGTGTGCTAAAGACTGCACCTTTAGTTTTTCTAAATTGTGTACCTTTGTGTATTCATGGGCAATTTGTGGTCCTGCAGATCACAATATTAATATTTGATATCCTCTACTGAAGTTAAATATGAGATATTCAGGACCAAAGCTGCCACCTGCTCTTCAAGCCCCCACTCCCAAACCCCGCAGCCAGTCCAGGATGATATAATAGTCCAGAGCTTTCCAAACTGTGTGTCACGACACAAAAGTGTGTCACCACACACAGTCTGGTGTGTCGCCATACAACCCGGAAGTGCTGATCATCATCAGTGCTTCCGGGTTTTCCCGCAGCGACACACCAACTGCAGTGCACAAAACCCGAAAGCAGCAGCAGTGCTTCCGGGTTTTTGCGCGCTGCCACACTTCCGGGTTTTCCCGCGGTGACACACCAACACCGGTTGGTGTGTCGCCGTGGGAAAAACTTTGGAAAGCCCTGTAATAGTCAATAGTATTGAAAGCCCCTGAGCTTAAGGAGCACAAGGATAGATGCACCACCCCATCCCAGCTCCAACACAGGTTATTGACAAGCATGAGCAATGCTGTCTACATACTATACCCTGGTCTGAAACCTGACTAAAATGGGTCCAAATAATTCACTTCCTCCAAGTCCCCCTGCAACTGCCATCGACCACCTTCTCAACAGCCTTCTTCACAAAAGGAAGGTTAGAAACTGGACAATAACCATCCAGAACAGAGGGGTCCAGTGATGGCCTGTTGAGAAGGGGGTGCACCACTACCTTCTTCAATGCCAGGGGAATATTCCTTCCCTCAAAGAGGCTGATACCTTTGCATAGACCCACAAACAGGCTACCTCCTGGGTTTCCTTAACCCAGGAGGGGCCTGGATATAACAGGCAGGTGGCCAAACTTACAGTTCAGAGGATCTTGCCCAGTTTCTTGGGAGTCATAGAGAGCTTCTAGCTGGACTGAGTACTCCTCAGTCTGGCACTCCCAGCAGCACCCCAAGTCCCTTCCCCACCTATCCAGGGACCAACTCCAGCTTCTTAGACTCAGGCCAATAGCACTCCAAGGGATGCCAAACCTATCTGCTCCCACCCAAAGCTCAGGGGAACAAAGGAGGTATGCCACCAAGTCACCCTCAATGCTAGGCCTTGCTTCTCCACCAGTCTTCTCAGAGTTGTCTTTGCCACCTTGACTTCAGGTCCCACGGACCCAGCATCACCAGTTCCCCACCATGCCACACCAGCCCACAGCTCCATTCCCTCGGCTTTCCTCTTCGCCAGCAGCCCTGCCACACCCAACCAGCCTAGGGACTACACCTCCTCCAGCCACTCCCATGGCATCCTCCACTTCCCTGACCGCTATAGCAGTGCTTGGCCTAGGACTAGGCCCTGTTGGCCCACCATGGCTCCAGCCACTCTACACTGAAGAGACAAGTGATAAGTGTGAGATAGCCTACCATACTTTCCTAGACTACATGATCACAAGCCAATATTCATAGCCAACATCATAGCCTATTCTTTGAGCAACTGTCAGTAATTTGTCTTGTTAGCTGCTTAGAGATCACGTTACACCTCACAGTTCATCTTGCATTAATTGAGTAGATACAAGTATAAAATGCTCACCAGAGGTTTTCAATGAGCTGCTCATAGATCTCTTTTTTGTATAGTAAATTTTATTAGCTTTCAAGAGAAGGATAAAAACTACAAAAAAACAAAAAACGACAAAGAAAGAAAAAAACTAAAAAAGTGTGGAAACATAAGATATTTTTTTTTTCAAATTTACAAAAAGATGTGGCTTCCGACTTTTAACAGCAAGGATATACAAAAATTTCCATAAGCAATCTCTTACTCTATATTAAACCAAAACACCACATTATTTCTATGTCATTCCACTTTAACACATAATAAAATTCACTAAGTACAGTTACTCCTCCCCCTTATATTAAAATAAAGGGGAAAAAAGTTCATATAAACCTCCTAAACATCTTTCTCCCCTCCAAAAGATAAAACATATTTAATTATTCTCTTCCTACTATAAGCTGCTCATAGATCTCGAATAGCCGGATTCTATAGCAAGAGTTCTTACAATTACAAATGTGCCATATCAGATTTCCTTTGTATTCTTACTACTGATGTTCTAGGAAAGAGGTACAAGTATGCTGTGAAGTATTAACACTTCTTTTTTCAACTTAACTTGCTGACTAAAGCTGTTAACTGAATATGAAACCCCCTTTTTCTCCTACAGTTTTGCAAACTATTGGTAAATAATGTAGTTCTAAACCCATAGCAGAAAGCAATAATAGTTGCATTGAAATCACTGTGATAACAACTGCTTAACAATACCTGATGAAGAAGTCCAAACTTCCAGATTCATTGGGGTGAAGCAAGAACCACTGTCATAGAGTAATTTCTCCAGTGAAGGGCTACCTCCATCTCTACAGATCTAATGGTGGAAAACCCTATAAGAAGGAACACTACTGCTGAGGTGTTATCTGTAACTTTTTTAGACCTCAAATAGGATGTTTCAGAGCATAAGGATACAGATATGGATATAAAAAAGATTGCCTATAAATGTCAATGAGAGTAGATTTATGAGATCACCAAAATGGGCTTTGCTTCAGATGGCAGCACTGAACAGAATCTGCTAGCATTTATCTTTCTCCAGTCAAAAACTGCATACCCCCCAAGAAAAAATAGTGAGAGATGCAACTAAAAACTCTCTCTCACTCTGTGTGTGTGTGTGTGTGTGTGTGTGTGATTATTACATAAAAATAGCTTAAATTGGGAAATTTATGTAAAATTAATATCAGGAAAATCTTTGTGAAACAACAGCTTCTCCAAAACTATACATTTTAATCCATACACATTAGGAGAAGTTGCATAAAATGCTGCATATTAGGGAGAGTTGAGAAATGGCTGCAGGTTAATATATTCTTTTTAATCTGTGTTTTTTAAAAAAAATCAGAATGTGGCCGGCATGATGCACGCGGAACTCTGTTACCTACCCACCGAAGTGGTACCTATTCATCTACTTGCATTTGCATGCTTTCGAATTGCTAGGCTGGCAAGAGCTGGGGTTAGTGCGGGAGCTCACTCCGTCATGCGGGGCTAGGGATTCGAACCTCCGAACTTGCGATCTTCCGATCGACAAGCCTGGCGTCTAACCCGTTGAGCCACCATGCCGCTTAAAAAAAAATCAGAATACACTTCTTCAAATATATACAATCCAGTGTTATGCAAGGTACGTGAAAGAAGTGCTTTGTAAAGTGCATTACTGTGAGATAAGTGCCCTTCTGTAAAGTATGAAAGCAGTAGCATCCTCTGGATGGCATGGTATATCTGCTTCAGAGGCTTTCCTGTACATGTGTCACTTTGTAGGGTTTTCAGTGAGAATGTTTTATGTAGGCATAAAACTATAGGAAAGTAGGCATAATATTGGGGAAAGACTATGAGGCCTTTGCACTGAGATTTCTGAAGCAGGCAGATGATTTAATGCTTCAAGAGCCATGCATTGTCCATGCTACTTTGTACAAGTGGTGTCTTTTGAATTTTTCCATCAAATCTCTGGATATAGAAATTGGGTGGACAATTTCTCCAATTTTGTCCAGTCTAGAGTAGGTTGAAGAGAGAAATAATGATTGGCCCAAAGACATCCTTCCATTGACATGTTACTGACTAGTTTAAAGGACACCTGGTTGATACCAGGAAAAGAAGCAAGTGTTTTAAAGAGTTGAAGATAGGTGCTATGTCTGTATCCCATGTGCTCCAAAGCAGCATTTTGGAATTTAATGTGTATAGCCTTATTTTTTAACACTTTTTGGAATTGCATGGTGTAGTTGTCCAGTCAAAAAATTCCTACTAAAACTGGGTGTTTAAGAAAGGCACAAAACAATAAATGTATGGGAAAAACCTTGTAAAACTACATTATCTTAGGGAAAAATTGGTTGCAGAAATGTACAGTATGTATTAGGGAAAGATCCATATGCAATTTTGTTTATTAGAAAAAGCTAAAACGTATGGTTTTTCAACTTATTTTTTAAAAAACTGATGCAGAAATGAGAAAGGTTTAACAAAATGAGAAACTAAGTGGAAGTAGGCTTCTGCAGAGAGATATCTTTAAAAGAAGCCTGAGATTCATTTGTTAGAAATATAAGTGCTTGGTGCAGCTTTGGTGAAAAGGAATTGCATGACAGGCCAGTAATGGCTTCTCTCACTGCCGGTACCTCTTCACTTAGATATGATGTCCTGACAGTCATTTTCTCCAAAAATGGAGCATAGATAAGGGCAGGAATTTGTACAATGAGATTTATATGCAGAAATCCATTTCATATCCTTCTAGAAATGAATGCAACCATTGTGTTAATGTTCTTTCTATCCCATCCTATTAAGATTTTTTCCAAATCACTTTGGTGTTTACAGCATCTTAAAAATATGGATATTGGCAATATATTCAGTTGCAGCACTTTTTTGAGTCCAAATAGCCAAGTACTAAATCCTATACTTTGAGAAAACAAACACTCCTTTCTCTCATTTAGAAGAATGCCTGTGTGTGTGTGTAAAGTGTACGAAAAAGGAAACTATCCTATTCTCTTTTATCAGAAAGAAGAAAAGATGTTCACCAAATTCTTTGACAGAGACACTCCAACACCTGTCCAAGACAAGGCGAATTTAGAGTGTGTAAACAAAGCTTTAAAACACCAGCCCTGGGGGTGCATTGCAGTATGTATCCTGGGATGATATTATTATTATTATTATTATTATTATTATTATTATTTTATTTATTAAATTTCTAACACCACCCATCTCCCCCTCAAGGAGGGACCCTGGGCGGTTTACAATAAAATATATTTATTTTATATTTTCTTTTAAACAGAAAAAAATCACAGACTCACAACAGTCAAATTCTAACAGTGAAAAAAATCAGTGTTGGTCCACTTCTGAAAAAGGAAATGTAAGCCTGTCATGGGAAACTCATCCTTTTTGCACCAGAGGCTCTTTAAAAGAGATTTGAGATCTTGCTAAGCATGGTTGGGGGTCTTTTTCAACTTGATCTTTCTCTTCAGAGAACTAACTGATTATTCATCGTATCTAGGTGACCTTTCTGGTGTTCTTTGTAGTATTGTTCTGTTCCATTCACTCCAATAGTACAAAATGAAGACCCAAGAATGTGGAGTGAAGCTGCCATCCCCTATCCCTCAAATAAAAACCATAAAATTCCCTGATCAAAACCATCAAGTCTGCCAACTGATATATTTATCAAATATCACATCACATCCTGAGAAACTAAGGGTACAGCACAACACTTTTTATATTTTAAATCAAAGTATGAAATTACATGAAAATTTAATACTAGATGTGTCTGCAGCTACCTGGTATTGAACACGGCATCTTTTTTTGCTATGTGATATCTAACCATAAAGTATCATACTTTTATTGCCAGAAGTCTTCCTTGTTATTCATAAAACAAGACCAAACACCTATTAGGCTGTATTTCCATAACAGCATTGAGTCATCTTCTGAGCCAGTAACACATAATCACCAATGACTCAGTGGATGAAGGAGCAGACTTTTTCTAAATCTTCCCACATGCTATTTTGCTGGACCAAGACTACTGGAAACAATTGGGGTCTGCACTATCACAGACAGAGCTGGGAGAATGTTTCCCTCCTCTTTATGGCCCCTTTTCACCTTTTCCCTGGTGTGTTGGGAGGCAAAAGTGGTAGTTTGCCTAGAAAAGTCCAGCGTTTGTGGAGACACTATTGAAAGAAATCTTTGTCTCAGAAGGCATATCGGTCAACTCCCAGTAACTTTCTTGACTATATTGAGCTTAGCCCCAAAAAGCTCCAGGTAATTTAAAGAAGGGTTTGGCAGTTTTTACCATTTATGTATGTGAGAGTAAGGGTTGAATGCTGTAGTTCCATATCCTATCCAGCTAGATAATTTGGGAGTTGGGGTTACATAGAAGAGAGCCAGATTTGAATAACCAATCATGATAGATTTCTAATGGAAGTGGCCACTGCTTCTTAATTGTAGGGAATTTTACAGTAGCAATCTAAGATAATTTGCAAAGGGCATAAAGTGTTATAATCTGGAAAAGATTTCATGAAGCACTTTTTAAAACTAGAAAATATATCCTGCCCTATTCTAGCATCATCTACATATATTAGATCTAGCTGGGGACAATAGGAACTGCATTATAATATAAGTGCAGGAAACTGGGAAAATGCTTCTATGGCAAATTTTGGAGAGTGTTTCTAATATGCTGCTAACCAACAACTTTTCATCTCTTTATTTCTTTCTCTTTTTTCATGCAGTTTAAGGAAGAAACTTGAAAACAATCTTTGATGACCCCTATATCTGTTGGGATGTTTTTCCTAATACATGTCTGCATGCATTTCTTTATTTAGTATTTGTTAATTGGCTTGCTCTTACGTTTCACATAAATGGGTGAAACTATGAAGAAAGATGTACTAGACAACATTTTCCATACCTTAATATATTCCTTGTTCTCTTTCTTTTTAAAACACTGGCTGTTTTCTAAGATTTTAAAAAACATAAGAGTTAAGCATCAGATTTCCTATGGCTACAAGGAATAGGTATGACTGATTGTAATAAGGGACATCTAAATGAAGTGCTGGACTTGCCTAGAGATCTTCTAACTGCAGGTGCTGGGAAGACCTGGCCAATAAGAATTGCTTGTTGGAACATAAATGATTATATAAAGCTGAGCCAAGCCAAAGCCCATGATCTCCAACAGGAAATGTATTTTATTTTCAAATCCTTCTCAGAGTGAAATTTCATTAAAGTAGCAATAAAGATTCAGATATCCCCCTCCCTATTCAGGGGTGGGTGGGCTCAAAGATGAATTTAACCTGTGAATTGCTTTAACCTTAAAAAAAATGGAGAGCTATGTATGAAACTGAGAGGGGATTTACCTTTCCCATCCTTCCGACCCTTTCCACCCCGTTCTTTGTCAAAACCCAGTGAATTACTGATGCAATGTTTTCCAACAGTGATCACATAGAACTCATTGTTTGATCATCCTCGTTTCTCAATTTATCATTGATTTCCCCATCAAAATAGATTGTGCAGTGACGCCCAGCTGTATACCTGGCACTCTGCTAGTCAGTAAATAAGATCCAAATGTTAATTCTTTGGAGCAAAAATTTCAGTGCCAAGGAATAAATAATCTCTGTGAGACTGAACAAGCAGTGCGTTGATGAGGAGGAGTTGGAGGTGCAGGTGGGGGGTGGCTGATCCAGAAAGATAGACATGCAGAGGCATAAAGGCTGCAACTGCTGCATCAAAAGGTCTTCTGTTCGAAGAGTAAGCAGCATGCTTATTTTTTTTTTTGCCCAATAATCTGGTTACATGTTAAAACTATTAATAACTACAAACAGCGACTTGAACTTTCTTAAATATAGAATCAGCAGGAAAGCAGGCAGAAGTATTCTTTGGCATGGGAGCATTTAATGTTAGCCTTCAAATATCAGCAAGGAATGAGCAGTTGGATTCCTTTACAAGTTAGCAACATCTATGGGTAAATATAAGAAAGTGCCAACATCCGACTTGTGCAGTCAGATTCTGAACTCGTGTAAGCTGTTTAGGAACTTCTGCCTATATTTTCCATTTATTCTAGAATATCTAACAGTATCCACTAAGTAAATCATTATTGCATTAAAGAAATGATTTAGTTAATACCCATTACCTTTATTCAGTCATTAATAATTCCACAGTATTACCTATCGGTTGGTTAGCCCTTGGCTAGGAATGCTTCTTTAGATGCGAGATGAAGAGTTTGAACATAACTCCGATATGACATTTTGTGAGATATCATCTGGAGAATGAAGCTAGGTGGCTGAATCTATTTTCCTTCCCTTCCCTTCCCTTCCCTTCCCTTCCCTTCCCTTCCCTTCCCTTCCCTTCCCTTCCCTTCCCTTCCCTTCCCTTTCCTTTCCTACTATACAGTGATGCTAGATTTCATTACCCTTTTATGCAAAGGAATAATTCACATATGACATTGTAATGAATGAGGGGCCAGGCACTTAAAGGGCTACAGGAAAATTCACTGACCTATCCATCCAGATAGAACAGAAGCCCCCCTCCCCCCACAAAAAAAAATTTAAGGAGCCAATCAGAAGTATGTGTTCATCTCACAGGTGGGTCTCCATTAGAGGAAAGACAGTGTCCATCTTGTCTCTGTTTTCAGACATTTATGTTTCCTATTTTGAGGTTGGCAGAAAATAAGGTAATGGCAGAGCCCCAACCCCAGAAATAGCCAGGATGGAATCTAAGGAATTTGGAGAGCAAGCTAAGATCAATGAAACTAGTCATGATGTAGATTCTGTCTTATTTGATGGATTGATACCTGGATTCTGTGAATTTGCTCTAGTATGGGTGTATGCTTGTCATAGATCCAGGGGCTGAGGGAGTAGCTAGTTTTTTTGCTGATAGTGAATGAGATCACCCTCTTCAGAAAGCAGTTGTTTATTTCTTCTTTCTTTTTTCCCTTTAATTATTTTATTGATGAATTGTGTGTTTTAAATATTTATACATTATATTTAAGAACAAATGTCCTCCTTACATAATATAAAGTCTTGGCATTTTTATTTTTTTGCATTAGGTTGACCAATTAGACTATGCAAATTATATTTGTAATCTGGTCTCCCCAGTTCTTCAGCACTTTCACGAAGTGAGAAGTCTTGCCTATGGGCTTGCCATAAATACCTGGCTACCCATTGTGACAACAGGACTGCGTAGGCCTTTAGCCCAATCCACAGGGTTCTTTTCTTCTTGTGTTCTTATGGTGCTATCAGAATAGAATCATCATAGATCTATACAGTAATATCACCACACACATTCAAAAAGGAACAGAAAGAAATAGATGAAACTAAGACTCTGAACAAAAAGCAGAATAATATGCTGAGCTAAGAATCCTTATGATGTACTCTTTGAAAGCAGATAGGCATTGAGATACTGCTACCATCCTCTGCCATTTGAGGGCCCCCTGTCCTTTGATGTGGCTGCAATTAGCTGCAGGAGGAGCACAGCGGCCACCTCTCTTGATGGCAAAGCTCCTGCACATTCAAATGTTCTTTTTTTTTACCCACCTCCCCCCTGGTCAATGCTGCAGGGACATGCTTCTTTATTGATAGCAGGAGCACACATAGGGCTCATAGATCACCAGCCTTATTGGTGCACTGGGGATTGGAGGTGAATTGCCCTAAAGGAAAGATGTACTGGCATACCAACCTCACTATTGATTAATGCTAATTATCATTTAATTTAACTTCCAATTAGTTTGAATCAATTGTCACTCTCTAGCTATGTCATTTTCTCACTGAATTTTTCTGCTCAGATGATTTACAGCAATGTGGACAATTGTCTAGAGCCCTTTCTTGTTCTCCTAAGCTAGTTGCCTCCCCCATCCTTTTCATTTTTAATACTGTTCAGTGAATAATTCATTGGCTAAAATTAGCCTTCAGGTCTATCCATGAGCAGCTTTAGATTTATTCATTAGTCAAAAATTATTTGTAAAATAATTGAATTGTTTGGCGTTATAGTTGCAATCTGTTGGTAATAATGAGCTGGCTGATGCAAATCCTGACCACATGCTAATCTGCACTTAATTTTTTACTTGATTTTTACATTTGGACATGCAGCATCATTTTGGTTTGCTGATTGTCTTAATTAGTAACCCCAGTCAAGAACTTGAATAATTTGTGACTATACCTTGAAAATAAATCTTTTAGTAATGTAAAGCTTTTGTTAAATTTAAGCAGAACATAACAGAAAACAAGAATATCTCATCATTTATAAAAGATAAAACTAAAAAAACTGTAATAAAACTAGTCAGATCTCTGATACCAGCCATTCCATTACAGTGAGACAAATAAGAAGGACCACCAGCAGCTCACATAGAAAAGTAGCTCCATGATGCATCTCTGTCCATCAACTGTCATCTGTCAAGAGTTGTTCCACTAGAGTGCAGCATAAGAATAGATGGAATGCAGACTCTCCATTAGTTTAACTGAGACCCAACAACATTTGATTCCTTCTGAATTTGTATCTGTGTGACTTGCTTCTCACACTGATAGGAATGACCATTATCAAAACAGTAAACAGATGCAGGCTCCTCCTCCTTCACAAAACAGACAAGCTTCCAGCCAAAATGGAGGCCGGGGCGGGGGGGGTAGGGGGCAAAGGGCAAGAGTTGTGCTTCCCTAAATTGCCTATATATAGGTCCTCATTTGAAAGTAGGATACTCATTAGAATTCTTGTGTTGTAACCTTATCCCTTCTTCTAATAAGTACTATTAATCAGATTTCTTACAGTAGGTTCTTGTACCTTGGATTATCTGTTTCCAGTCTACACTGCAAGAAAGGAAATCTTTCTATTTGAGCTGGTTGTTATACGTTTATAGTCAAGTTTGCCCCCCCTTTTTTCCTCTTCCCCCTCAATCTATGTTTCGTGTGTGTGTGTGTGTGTGTGAGAGAGAGAGAGAGAGAGAGAGAGAGAGATGGAATGTGCCCCTGAAGGAGGGGGTGATGTTATGGAGCTGGAAGCTGAGAGTGCATTCCAGGCTGATAAGAGATCACACAGCTTGGAGAGCATGGAGGGGGGGGGGGGGCAAGGAAAAGCAGCAAGCTGGCACCTCCCTAAATTCCCAAGGGTATTTTTCCCCTTAGCTCAGTAAAGGAACCTTTAGTCTAGCAAGATTCTGTATGATATAGAACCAATAAAGAACTAGAGTTGAATTTCGGCTCAGCATTGTTTCTTCACCCATTTCCCTGACAGTGTGTGTGTGTTGAGTGCAAGTCTGTGAAAAGTGACTGAACCATTTTCACCTGAAAATCAGGACAAAAATAGTCTAAATAAATAAAATGCAAATTTCTAAGTTCAGCTATATCTATTAGTTCTATAACAACAAAGGACCAGTGATACAGTTATTGAACTCAATCACAGATAATGTGAATGCTGATGTAGGCAGTCATAATTATATAATTTAATGTCAGAATTACATTCCTAAATTTGGGAAGTATGAAAACTGAAAGATAAATGTATTCCAATCTGCATATTGATCTAGAAAATACAATTTTGGTCAGTTACTTATAAATTTTGATCCAACAAAATTCTCAACCATCCTGAAATGAGCTCTTGTAAAGTTTTCCCCAATACTCTGCCAAAGACTGTGACAATAAAGAATCTTCGTGGAAACAAGGAACTGAGATGATACCATTTCTCCTAAAAACAATATTTTCAAGGCAAAGAAAGCCAATGCTTTGCTAAAAGTTTTTGTCATCTCAGCTAGACCAAACTAATATGGTGGTCAGTGACTGGTTTTAAAAACACAAAACAGGTGATGAAAATCACTGACTTCATTATAACAATAATTATAATGGAATCTTTTTATAGTTTTCAATTACATAAAGGTAAGACTTAAGTAAAATTGTTAGTGGTCTTTTGGTTAGATTTTGTGTGCATTCTATATTGTTTGATTACTGTAATATTAATTTCTATTGATACTATTATAAAAAGATTTATACTGCATAATGCTTATTGTATTATTTGTTATTATTTTGTTATTATTATTGTACACTATTGTATTATTAATAAAACTCAATATCCCTCCATACCTCGGGATTGTTTTTTATAATAAAAGGTGAGATGGAAAAAAACCTATAAATAAACATACTACTATAACAATTAAAAAAAAAAGGTAAAGGTTCCCCCCGCACATTTGTGTCCGACTAACAATTATCCTATATCAAATGCTCTTATTTTTAATTTAGTTACAGAAGTAAAAAATTGAAAATGAAAATAAGAGAATGAGCCCACGAACTACTTCAGTCAAAAGCCAGATGAATGCAAACAGTTTCTGGTCAACAGAACTAAAAAATGTACTCTACATTTGCTGTTATGCATGATTTTTCCCCCCCAAACAAACAATTAACTTATAGATCAGTTCTTTAAAAAGATTTGACTGGGCAACAGAAGAAATGTGATCTTGTGTGCAACATTCCCCTGACATATCTCGGTGCTTTCAGATTCATTATTATTGCATTATGTGTAGCACATCTGTTGCTGGTCGAGAGCCAAAGTATTTAATTCTATTAGATGCATCTATACTGCTAAGTGATAATCTATACCAGGTTTATAGAACAAGCACTTAATTCTTGGCAGGGAGCAGCTGAAGACTTGATACAAGAGCAATAGAATATAAGCAGCACAGTTGTAGATCAGTGTCAGAAACTGGCCAGAAATCATTCCTGCATTCCTTGGCATGCAGGCATTCTAGTGTGGGAAACTATTCATTGAATTTATTGTTCTAACATCTGTAAAGTTTTGGGTGGGGGTAAAGCCAGCAAGGCTAGGAGAAAAATACTGCGGGGAAAACATTTACCTAAGATTATACTAACTCTTTCAAGGGCTTTCATGTCAGCACTCTTTAAATAATATAGCTTTCCAATGGACATCTGGTAATATTTAATCAGCAAAGATACACAGAGTTTTTTTCAGTTTGTAACATCTGTGTGCTTATAAGTAATGGACATGCATTCCATTGTTTGTTATACTCATTTATTCTAAAATTGCTTACCTTGTGCATCTTCTGATATGCTGCTTTTATGGTACCATTTCTACCACGTGTTATGCACACATGAGAATTCATTCCAAATTGTGAGAGTACAGGCAAAAAGCTTCAGCTTGTATAATCTGAGTTATAACTAATAAATGCAACTGCAGATGTGGCTCCAATTCCAAGATTGTTCTCTTTTATTATTTGTCCCATCTATGAGTCTTGATGGCCAACCTTCTAAAAACAGTATGATGTATGCTTAGTTAAAACAATAACTTTGAGTAGGTTGTGATTACCTAATCTGTATTTCCATTTGTTGCCTAATACCTTGGGGGGGGGGGGGGGAGGAAAACCTTTCACTAAAAAACCATTTTAATTCTTAGAACAATGAACAATGTTTAAGAACAATTCAAGTTAACATAGGAGACATTCAACAAGAAAACTCCAAGGAGCTATATATCATCCATGTAAACTCCATATAAGTATAGATATCAGGGGTGGCTACAAGAAAGGAATTGTAAGATATAATTTCTTTTTCTTTTAACCAGGAAAACCTGTTCTTCTGACTATCAATCTGGCTGCCTCTTTATGAATATTATTGTAATGTGTATATATGTGTCCTGTCCCAACTAAGACCCGAAGCAGGGAAGGTGTGGAATAAGTATTTACAAACAAGACACACAAAAATATAACTAGAGAAGCAAGAGTGTCACAAGGTGCTCATAAAGTTCATGTGGCTTACGGTGATTCGTTTCCAGTTGGCATGCACGCGGGCAGCCACCATGTGGCTGCAATACAAGATTCCAGTGCAGGACTCAGCACGGCAGTGAGGAATGACTCCAGTGCGAGGCTCTGCATGGTGGTAGCAAGACGAGGTTGGAGCTCGAGGCTTGGTGCAAGGGCAGGGCAAGATTCCAGCATGGGGCTCAGCATGGCGGCAGCAAGGCGAGGTTGCGACTTGAGGCTTCGTGCACAGGCAAGGCAAGATTCCGGCGTGAGACTCAGCACGGTGGCAGCAAGCCGGGGTTACGACTCGAGGCTTGGTGCGCAGGCAAGGCAAGATTCTGGCATGAGTCTCAGTGTGGCGGCGGCAAGACGAGATTGCGACTCGAGGTTTGGTGCGAAGGCAAGGCAAGGTTCCGGTGCGGGGTTAGGCACAGCAACAGCAAGATGAGGTTTCGACTCGAGGCTTGGCGCGAAGGCAAGGCAAGATTCCGACATGGGGCTTGGCGTGGCGGCAGCAAGGCGGGGTTGCGACTCGAGGCTGGGTTTGGAGATAAGGCGGAATTCTGGCACGAGGCTCGGCTGGTCAGTGAGGCAGGGTTCTGGTGTGAAGCTGGGCTGATCTGGAAAGCAGGGCTCTGGCGTGGTGGCAGGGCGAGGTCCAAGTGGAGGTGCTGGCATGGCGACAGAGTCTTGATTCACTTCAGGATGCGGTACGGAATGTGAGCGGATGTCTCCAGTGACGGTTGCCTGCTGCGCTTGTCTTTTATCCCTTTGATTTTCATGCCATTTGTGAGCAGGGACCAATCGCGCCTCGCGTTGCTCTGCCCACCTTTCCCACCTCCGTTCTCGTGTGCTAATAGGTGGAGGCGAGTCTCCTTCTGGGCTGCCACCAATCAGCTGTTCAGAAGCTGATTCAAAATTCGTGCCATACTCGTCCTTTCCCGCTTCAAATGCTAACGGCCCTTCTATTTAGAAATCGGACTCATCGGGCTCAGCTTCCATCCTGACAATATGTTACATGTACAGAGATAAATCATATACCAACTGCCCAGTGTCACTGAGTGTTGAGTGGCATATAAATTCAATAAACTCGATTATGATTATGATTATGATTATGATTATGATTATGATTATGATTATGATTATGATTATGATTATACCCTATCCACCATCAGAATCCTACATTTTGTTGGGGACACTCTTGTTGTGTTATCAACTTTTTGTTTTTAAATGCCAACTCCATGGGGTAGGTCAACCCTAATTATAACATAAAACCACTAATTTTGAGAGAGATTTTTTTGTGTGACACAGGTAATTAGAAGCAGCTAAAAGTACGTGGACAATGTTTAACACATAAACAACTAATCATATCATTTGCCACCTCAGCAGAAATGGGATGCCAGTGGTGATAACATGGCTTTGGTCTGTATTAGCTCATATTTTTATGATGTAAAGTGGTGACACTTAATAAACTTCCTGCCTATTATTTTACAGCCAGTGAAAATTTTTCACTATTCAAAATGGGGAAACAAAAGATGTATTATATGAATACTGGTGCACAGAGAAACAGAGTGACAAGCATTTAATTTT
Source organism: Charina bottae (assembly GCA_023362775.1). Classification (NCBI taxonomy): domain Eukaryota; kingdom Metazoa; phylum Chordata; class Lepidosauria; order Squamata; family Charinaidae; genus Charina; species Charina bottae. Next base: position 51,668,887 of record JALMGJ010000005.1, read on the forward strand.
CAGGGCTGTTCAATGGATATGTTTTCATCCTGCGGGAGAGATGATGCTGTAAGTGGAATCTCTCATGGGAGAAGCTTGATATAACTTATCATTTAGCCTGGACACCAGATGGAATAGCTGAGTTCAGTGTTCCGTACTTATAAAGAAAGCACAATTTTTCCAACACTCCCTTTCTCTCAGACTTCCTTAGTTGCAATGATAAGTTGATTGATGGCTGTGCTTTGTGTTCTTTTCCAAAAAATAAGGTGCTTCAGACACTCCTTGCTGTCAGTCCCAATCTGTTTGGACAAGATGTAGGAACCCAGAAAATGACTACTGAGCCCATTGAAACTGATCCCTTGGCATATCCAGTAAAACACTTTTTTATATATATTGTCTAAGATGGTTTCATATTGTCATAGATGATGGCTCTAATATAGAGAATGTATTATACCAAAGAAGCAGGTTAACCATTCAGGAAAAAAAAATATTAATGTGCAATACCAACAACTGTTGTGAGTTGACTTCATATAAAACTCACAAAATCATTACATCAGACTTTAATGTTTTGAACCAATGCAGGTACACAAACACATGAGTTCCAAAGAACTGGTAGGGAGTACTTGTCTTTCCTGGGTACTGTTGTATTTTAAGAGAAATAGGTGTGGAAATGAGAGAATCAGAAAAAAGACTAATTCATCCAAATGAAGTCTGCTGAATGGACAACAGCTGTCTCTTTTATATCTTGCCTGACTCCTGCTTATTTAAAATGGAGAAGGAAATAGGCCATATAGCATCAGATCCCCCTTTTGTTTCCCCTGAAAACTCATTCATAGCTGTATGCACAATCTGAAAAACTGGTACAGTGAGATAAAGGAAAAAAGATATTTGAGTAATGGGGCAGAAGCAAAAAGGGGAATCTGAGAAACCAGTTAATCAAGTGGGATCTGAAAAGAAATGTTTGAGAAGAAATGATTGAATGACAAGTAACTTAAGGGATTTTTCTGGGATTAATTTACCGATAGAATAATTGAAAATGGAAATTATTTGGAAATAATCTGGAAAAGAGACAAGCATTAAGAGAAAATTGCAAGAAAAAATCTTTTAGATTTTTTATCTCTAAAAAATCTTTAAGTAGTTGTTAAAAATCAGGAGGAGTCTGGTAGCACCTTTCCTTACTAACACATTTTACTGCACATCATCAGCTTTCGTGAGCTGCAGCTCACTTCGTCAGATGCCTAGCCTGGCTAGACTGATACAGGATTTAAATTGGGATGGGGCGGGGCGGGGATGGAAAGGGAGGCAAAGACAAGATGGTTGGGCAGATGCAGGTCACCCGTGAGACAAACTACAAGCACCTTATCAATGAACAATGGTCCTGTCCTAAAATATCCCATTGCATTTGTTGAGCTTTTGAGATACTTTGAGATCTACAATAGAGTGTCCTGGGAGGTTGAAATGCTCTGATAGTATTTTGTCCTTGTTTTGAGACTTATTTCAAACTTGTGTCCATTAATGGTTTTGCACAAAGTTTGTCCTGTTTGCTAAATAGAATCCAGAGGGTCATTGCTGGCAGATAATGGCATATATCACATTAGAGAAAGAACATGTGATGATATCTTTAATATTGTTTGTATAGTTGTTGGGGCCTGTGATGCTATTCTTGGTGTAAATGTGGGGGAGGGGGCAAAGTAGACTTCTACTTTCTTTGTTTTATGGTGTGGTTCCCATGTTAGTATCACTGTCCTGTTTCTTCTTGCTTTTGAGAATCTGCACCAGGGTTACTTTTAAATAAACATGTAAAGTAAAATGTGCAATCCTTTTCTTGAAGATCTAAATGTATGCCTACTAAACTTTTTTTTTTGTGGAGTGGGTGCCTTCAAATCAGTTTTGACTTCTGGCAACTTCCTGAACAAGCCCCTGCAGTTTTCTTGACCAGATTTCAGAAGTGGTTTGCCATTGTCTGCTTCCTAGGGCTGAGAGAGAGTGACTGGCCCAAGGTCACCCAGCTGGCTTTGTGCCTAAGGTGGGACTAGAACTCATGGTCTCCTGGTTTCCAGCCTAATGCCTTAACCATTACACCAAATTGGCTCTACTAAACATGTTTAGTTTATAAATGTTCTTGGACTGCATTTATTAGCATCATGCTTTGCATTTGTCTGTATATATGTATGGGCCTGCCACCCAGTGCCTGAGAAAGTGCAGTCTCATTGTTCAGCATGGGCTAAGGAGCAGTATTTATATTTCAGATATCCAGGATTGTTTTTTATCTCAATTTTTTATATCTTGCTTTTAAAAATGGATCATTGGGAGAAATCACAAGACATGTGTAGTATTTATAAAAAATGGCAATTTGGAAATTTACAAAAGGTTGTTGATTATGTGCCATCAAGTCGGTGTCGACTCTTAGCCACCACATTCCTGGCGTCCATACTTGGCATCTTAAATCCTGGTGAGAGATTCCACTATAAATTGCCCACAATTTTTAATTATCCAAAATGTTGACAAAGTAATAGCACTCTGAGGCATTATGTAAATTTGCTGCGACTGGTACCCATTTGTTTGTTTGTCAGACTTATATCTCACCTTTCAGGAACTCAACACTTACATAGCACTCTAAGGAATTTAATTAAGCAATATAAAATTCTTGCATAAATATTTTTAAATAAACAATTAGTCTTTAAAAGCACTTCCGGAAGTCTTTAAAGACCTGGTTCTGCCGCCTTGCCTGGGACGAAGGAGGTAATAGTTCCTCCTGGGGCTGGTTGGCCCCATAATATCCTCCTCTTTTTGAGATTTTACCATCTTCTGGATTTTTTATCTATTTATTATATTGTAATTTTTGGTTCATAGGTTTTTAATGGTTAATGTTGTAAACCACCCAGAGTCTACTAATTGTGGAGATGGGCGGTGATAAATTTTAGTAATAAATAAATAAAAATAAATAAAAGCACAGAATCTTGCTTCTTCTTAAAATGCAGTATCTGGGATGAATTGGAAGAATGTGTATGAAAGAGAGGGGCAGAAAGGAGAAAATGAAATGGGGAGAAATGTTTTCCTAGATCTACAAATATTTGCATTAATTGGTGGCTGGTTATAACCTGGGTTTATTGCTCAGCTTTTAATTAACTGTTTCCGGATTTAATCTTGCAGTGTTCTATCTTTGTCCTTGTTTAATCCCGCATTCTAACAGTGAGCTTATTTATGCAGATCAATACTGTTTACAAACATGAAAGCTGCCTGTCTGTTTCTGAACTTTAGAAAGGATGGCATTGGTTATCAATAGCTAAAGAACCTTCAGCAGGTGGCATGTCGATGTGCATAAAATCAATATTTACAGAACAGAGAAGATTAAAACTTTTTGGGTGAGAGAAGCAGAAAGTGATTCATGGACTCTTTATCACATTACCATTTAAGACTCATTCACCCATCCACAGCTCCCTCCCCAGCTATGGCCTATTTATTTGGTATTGTTTTACTAATTAAGCATCTCAGTAAGCAGAAATAGAAGCACCAGCAGGTATACTACAGCTTTGTACATTTTTTGTAACTTCAGGTTTCTATGGTTAGCATGACCAAGGAGTTGGTCATGCTAACCAACCAAAATTACCCGCTTTGAACATGTTTAATTATTTAGTTATTGGAAGAAATGAAAGAAAATCATATTTGCAGGGCACATGGAGGGAATTATGTACTGTAAGTGTATTGTCGAAGGCTTTCACGGCCGGAGTTCAATGGCTGTTGTGGGTCTTCCGGGCTGTGTGGCCGTGTTCTGGAAGTTGTGGTTCCTAACGTTTCGCCAGCATCTGTGGCCAGCATCTTCAGAGGGCAGGAGTACAGATAGAAGATCTGACAGAGATTTTGCTTCTATCTGTGCTCCTGCCCTCTGAAGATGCTGGCCACAGATGCTGGCGAAACGTTAGGAACGACAACTTCCAGAACACGGCCACACAGCCCGGAAGACCCACAACAGCCATATGTACTGTAACTTTATCTATTTTGTTTGTCTTTTGCCAAAAGAATCCATTTTGTTCCATTGTGTCCATCTCTGATATATGTATGTTGATCTATTCCAATTATTTTAAAAAATGTGATTATCTCCCAAGTCCTGTTATGCTGCATCATCATGCTGGTGATGGGGTATGTTCCTGGGAAGGATGTGTGAGGAATGCCAGGAGTGTACACCAAGAATATATACTCCCAGCAGGATCACCTAAGGCATGAAGGTCATCCCAGCTGTCCAGCTAAAGCAAGAAGGCACCTATATTGGGCAGCAGTGATGTAGGAAGATGCTAGAGGCAGAGGATCACTTTAGCGACAATGGCAAAGGCATCATTACATACTACATGGGAGAAGGCAATGGTAAGCCATTCCTGTATTTTACTGAGAAAAACAAATGGATAACCGAATAAAGTAACTGACTTTATAGTGCCAGATGGTTGGCCCCTCAGGTTGGATGGTATTCAACATGCTATTGAGGAAGAGATGGGGATCTTTTGGAGTGTTTATGATCCAATGATTAAAGACTTCCAGATGTCTAATTGTTGATGCTGCCATGCAGAAAAAGAAATCTAAAGCTGCAAAGACAGAATTACAATGAGATCATGAAATGTAAGAACCATGAACATGGGAAAGTGCAACATAGTGAAAGATGAAATGAATTGACTACACATTTATATCTTAGGTATACACAAATTGAAATGGACTGGAATTGGACACTTTCAGTTAGAAGATCATACTATTTATTACTCGGAACACACATACAAAAAAATAACACACAAAGATGGAATGATGTTGATTTCATAATCAGGGATATAGCAAACACAGTGTTTAGTACAATGCAGTCAATGACCAAATAACATCAACAGACTTTGTGGACAATTCTTTAATATGTTGATTTTCCAAGTTTATGTAGGATAATCATGCAGAAGAAGAGGAAATTGATGAATATTATGTCAAGTTCAATCTGCTGCTTGTGGTTGGAAACTAGAATGCCAAGAAGAAGCCAAAGCTGAGATAGACAATCATCTCAGGAATCATAGATGTTGAAGATGAAAATAGAAGTTGAAAAACAAATGTAAAATAGAAGGGAAAAACATGTTGCATAACCACTTGACTCCAATGGTTTCTGCCCATTCCATCAGATTAGGCAGAGTGGGAATGCTTCAAGTTCCTTCTGTGAAACAATGTCATATAGTGAGACCCAGGAGGTGTGCCTTCTCTGTTGTGGCACCTGTCCTATGAAACAGCCTCTCCCCTGAGATTCGGATGACCCTGATCCTGTTGGCTTTCTGGAAGGCCTTGAAGACCTGACACTGGGCCTTCAAGGAGCCTGGTATGTGTGTGCTGTTCTGTGTTGTGAAACAGTTTTGCAAGGAGGTATTATTATTATTATTATTATTATTATTATTATTATTATTCCATCAGCACTCCTGCAAGCAAGGCAGGTATAATAAAAACCCCTTAGCAGAAAGAATTTGTACATGCGGCACTAAGGAGGTTGAAAACATCACTCACGTTCTATTCCGATGTAAATATTATAGGGATATTAGATCAACATATATTTATCCCCTAATAGAAAGATGTCCAGGGAGACCTGATAGTTTTTATGAGAACCATCTTCTGCAGGATTCAAACCCAGTTATTACACATGCAGTAGCAAAATTCTGTGCTGCCGCAATGATAATAAGGCAAAACCAGTTAAAGAAGTAGGGAATTGTGTATATTTTTCTATTTTTATTAATGCTTTGTATATACATTTTTAATAAAATTTTTAGGCTATATATTTTATAACATACCATTAAAATGATAGAGCTAATGTTAATGTTTAGATAAATAAACATGTCATTATTGTAATAGGGTTTTATTGTAATAGGGTTTTATAGATTATATTATAATTGTTTAAATTTATAGTTTTATTCCATACAACAACAATCAATGTATAATTGTATTTAAGTGATTAGTGTGATTTTAATTGTTATTTTAATTAATTTTAAGTTGCTGGTCATTGACCAAATAAACAATCTATTATTATTATTATTATTATTATTATTATTATTATTATTATTTGTTTTAAGGTTTTTTTATTTGGTTACTCCAGCCATGTGTTTTGTTAGCCATCCAGAGTTACTTGCTTAAGATGGGCAACCATATAAATTTGTTAATTAAATAAAGAAGAAGACGAAGAGGAGGAGGAGGAGAACCCTAAAGTATAATTACTATTCTGGAATATGTGATTTAATGGAAGCCCTAATCCTTTCAGCAAAGAAGCATGAGGAAGTATATCTAGTTTGCCAGCCAGAATTGTATGCAGTTTGTTCATAATAACAATAATATGGGGATGATCTGATATACTACAAGCATAGCAACAACATGCAGAGTAACCCCCACAGGATACATCAGAATTTTATTTTCACTCAGGCATATCAAGATGTTTCATGAAGAAGAACATTTCAGTTCACCTCCCAAATTCTTCTGTACTGCTTTGTCACTATGCACAAAAACTGACTAAGCCTTGTATTATTTATATAATGAAGAACCCAACTGTGACTTGGAAGCAACATCTGAGTCTTTAACAATTAATCAGTACACAAAGCTATCTGCATTTTCAAAAATTCAACAAAGATATCTGCATTTTCTAATCAAGAGTATGCTCCCTGAGATACTGTTGGCCTCTGCAATCCCTGAAAATATCCAGAAGAAAGAAGAGTGGGGCGGGCACTGAAGAAGTATAGATAGAGAAGTGGCTTCTTAAAAGATAGGGACAGCATGTGCTGGAGAAATTATTCAGAATTCTCCAACAGGAAAGAAAAGCACAGATAAAGGTGTGATTTTCGGTATGAGGTACCTATACCCTCCTTGTAGGGGTTAAACCCAGGCCTTATATCTTTCCCTGTGCTGTACTCATCTAAATTACGGGAAGATTAATTTATTCCTTTCAAGAATGTTTCCATTTTCCTAGGCATTTCATTAAATGGCATCTTCTCTTTGGATATCTATGGCTAGGCCTTATGCTTTCATCCATGCTCTTCAGATGGTTCAGGCTTAATTTAAGAAAGGATACATTAATTTGTATTTTTTTAAATATAGCTTTATTAAGATTTTAATAGAAAGAGATAAAAACTAACAGAAACTAATATTTAGAATAAAGAAAAGAAGAAAAAAAAGATAAAACCAAAAGTGAAAAGAAGAGAGAGAGAGAGAGAGAGAGAGAGAGAGAGAGAGAGAGAGAGAGAAGAAAGAAAGAAAGAAAGAAAGAAAGAAAGAAAGAAAGAAAGAAAGAAAGAAAGAAAGAAAGAAAGAAGTAGCTTCTGATTTTCTTTACAGCAGTTATAAATATAAATTTACATCTTACTCTATGGTTACAGCACGACTCATTTTTTCGATAATCTATTTTTTTCTAATCATCAAAACCATATATTAATTTGTATTTTTAAAGCTTTTTTGTATCAATTCTTCTTCAAAAGTTTTACCATTGATATGCAGTTCCACAAGTCTACACTTCCAACTGACATTATTTATATTAATATAAGAGTTAATATAAGTTGTGCACATCTTGTTGCTCTCAAGATTGTGTTCAAGGACAGAAACTTTAACTCTCATTGATTTACCTATATTATAAATTGCTTAAACTGCCAGTAACAAATGTAATGAGTCTGTTACTGCCTAATATAATTCAGAGTGTTTGCTATGTAATTCTTTAGGTGCGCAATACAGATTTTTCACACCCAAATGATTCATTTCATAACTGGATTAATTATATAAATGTTTAAATGGCAGCTTGATTTAAAGTATGATTTAAATCACTTACATTATGAGCTATTGCATAACATAATAATATTAAAGCAGTTACATACATAAAGTGCTTCCAGAAATTAAGTAAAAAGGTGACAGGGTAATAAATAGCAAAAATATCTATTTAAAGGATAGTATAAAAACTAAGCATCACAGCAGTAAGCTAATACCTTTTTTAAATCTATTAAGTCAGAAGCATTACTATACTCAATAAATAAATAGGTTTTAATTTGGCTTGTACAGTAAATATTAAAAAATAATTGTGCCAAATATACTTGTTGAGGAAGTACTGCAAAAAAAAAAAAGATCTGATTAGTGAAATGGCCTTGATAACATCCAGTCTAAAAGGGACATTTGGAAAAGGGCCACTAATACATTGATCCTTCTCCCCTGTGTATCTATTGGCAAAGATCATGCTGTTCATAGTCCCTGCCCAAGTTCCATGGAACATCACGTCCTTCAGTAGCTAATACCTTAGGAACTTTTTTAAAAAGTATCTTGCACGAAAGTGATAAATTTAAACAGATCAGCATTTCCAGATCTCTTTCAGCTGTACATTTCAACATATGGAAGGTACACAAGCAATTTGGAATGGATCAAAGCCAAGGTAGGGAAACTGATTCAGTAGAAGATATACACACAGTTCACTGTTTCTCTATACCATTTCACCAAGATTTTGTAGGAAGAGTCACTGATTGTCCATTTGCCTCAGTTCATTGGTGGAACCAAAAAGTGACTTCTTCATTTTATAAATAAGCTAGCAATGTCCTTGGGGCTGTACAAGGCAAACACAAAGACACTTCTTGCCCCAAGGAACTTAGTACTTCTTTGCCAGCTCCCAGGGTGCCAGGTGGCTTAATGAATTAATTTTGCCAAGCGCTTTGAGATCTGGGGATAAAAGGCTCAATAGAAGTGCAAAGTATAGTGATTAATTGCCTTTTCTTGGTGGGAAGTTGCCATCCCCTTTTTCACTTTCTCCAGCTTGCAAACCAGAGGGAGTATTTAACTTTTTATATACGTATATATAAAAACATCTTTACTAAGTAACAAATTAAGATGCAAATCGGGAGGGCTTTTTTTTTCTTTCACTAATTGGCTGATAATTAATGAACGTGGAGCTGACTGAGCAGATGCTCTCCTTAGAAAAAAGAGAAAGACAGATTTGGAATTTTTCTACCCCTCATTTTTTAAAATCACATCAAGAAGATTGTAACATGTGGTGGGCTGGGAGTTAAGTAAAAGTAACTCCATCGTTGATTTTAAAAAAAGAGAGAGAGAAAATTGGAATATGTATATGTTTCCCACTTATCACAAGGATATCCATTTATTTTAGATTATTTTCCTACTTATCAGAATGTCCATGCTAGATGTATATGCATATCTGTCTGTTGGTATAGAGACAACTCATAATTAGCAGCCAGGCCTCTGGGACCTAATTAACCAATTCAATTAACAAAAAAAGCATACAAGTCACCCTGACATTTGTCAGCCATTAGGAGGGATGTTGGGCTGGCAGGTTTTGTCAAGGCATTAATGATGATTAGCTCATTTGCAGTTCACTTTTTACCTCAGGTCTCCACCTGGAAGCCTGGCAAAAATAACTCAGCAATGAGACCAAGAGGAAAAGGGCTTGGGGAAGAGGACTGCTCATGGAAATGACGGCGACCCTCAAAAGGAGTCTTGACCTTTCATTGAACACATAATCAATAAGGGTAGTCTTCCCCCCGCCCTCTGCTGGCTTTGCAGTCAAAAATCTTTAGAGGAATTAGAGCTTCTCTGAGCCCAGAGACTGGCATTTGCTCTGCAGGCTGAGCTGCCTTGTTTTCAGCTTCTTTGGGAGGAGAGGCCTCCACCCCACATACGTCTTGTCAATAGTGAGCCGCTACTCCAGCAGGGCTCCTCCGCTTGGCAGGGCTTGTTCCTCAGCTGAAGCCAAACTCTTTGTTCTTGGGGACCGATTAACTGCAGCACTCTATAAAATAGGCAGATATTTATATATCAGTTTCTTCTGATCTTGCTTAATTGAAGAACGTTTCCCCAGCAGCTCTGATTTAATAGTACGTTACGGATTGTTAAGGACATAATACATCCCAAAACATAGGGAGCAACATTCTTGCCAAACCGAAAGGAAATTTACTATAAGACTTGTAATACCTTCAAATTAACATTTATAAGGTTTGGGTTTTTACTTTATTTATTTATTTATTTATTTATTTATTTATTTATTTATTATTTAAATTTCTATCACCGCCCATCTGCCCCCCAAGGAGGGACTCTGGACAGTTTTTAAAATCCTGAACCCAGTGATGATCCTTAAATCCACTGAAATATATTTGACTCCAGTTACAATATATGCTTCTTATCAATAGTTGCTTATAGTGTCACTGGAATGTGCATTAGCCTTGTATTAACAAAGAAAAAAATCTGTGCCAAATTGTGTGGGATGCGTCAAAATATCCTGATTTAGTGATTCCACATGCAGAAAGAAAAAATACTTTAACCTTTTGGTTATTCTTTGGCAAAGGGTTTTTTAAAATAAATAGTTAAAACATTTGGATCAGAAACCAAAGTTTGAACAGTTTGTCTTCTGGAGCCAATAGTTCTGCTTTTGCTTTATCCTAGGAAAACAATAAATAGAACTGAATGCTTCATGACGTGTTGCATGAGCTGATGATATGTGTGCTGAAAAACCAACTATACTTACATGCTACATCCTCAAGATACTGGCACAAAAAATCAAATATTTTTGAAATTTGTGTGATAGAGAATTTTCTTCCAAATTTATAGTTTTTGTAAGTGGCTTAGATTCTTTCTATTGAAGTGGCATCAAAGCACCAGAAATAAAAAACAAATTTAGATATGTAATATGGCACACAAATTTTGATGAGGTCACCTATCACCACAACTCAAAGCTTAACCCCTACCAAGACTGTGTTTTATACCTATGCTATGTGCTGATCAAGACAGCTTTTTAAAAAAAGCAAGAATGCCCTTCGGTGGGACTTATTTTTATTTCATATAATCTCAGCCTTTGGACTAAAATCAATGAAGATTTGTGTTAGTGGCTCATTTGAGCTATGCACCTCAAATCAAATCAAATCTTTATTACAGTCATTTCAGAGTCCAGTGTAAGCATAATTGAAGTTAACTGTGACATATTAAGACAGGGTTTCATTTGCGAGCATTCTGATGGCATCATTTGAATATTAGTATCTTAACTGAAGGATAAAAGTCACCATTATGGATACAAAATAGGACTGCATGCACTCAGATGTCCAGTGGTAGGAAAGCTGAGGTGAATTTCAATTCTTCTGGGGAAAGTGCACCTTACATTTCTTTTTTTCCTGTCATCTACTGATTTCTCCCATGAGACTTTTAGGAGCATCAGTATTGGGCCTTTTCCACTGTGTGGGAAAGTAGTATATTTCTGAGATTTCATGCTGGTGATATGAGATCCCAGAAAAGCAAATTACATAATAGGATACAATATATATACCAAGATGTTATTTACTATAAATGTGAAAAAATGTGACATGTATTCACCTACATTTAATTTGCCTTCAACTCAGGCACCCTTATAAATTCACTAATTATGGTGGATTATCAAAAGAACAGCAACAACAATTGACATTTATCAAGGAGCCTTTCTGTACACATGGAACTAAACATTCATACCGGAAAGCAGCAGAGGGCAAGGTAACTATATAGAATTGGGACTATTCATGTATTAACAATATAGCAGTGGCAGCCCATTATTGTCACATACATTGTTAAATCCACAAAGAGCAACTGGTAGGTTAAATCTATTTTAGCACGGAAAGCTTGACAAAAATCCTTGCCACCAAGCATTTGATACTGATCACAGTGTCACATCAGGGAACAAGAGCTCAAAAGAAAAAGTCATTTTTTATTTCTGAACTTTAGACACAACGGCTTCTCGTCTGCTCTGGCTCCCCAGATTCTAGTTCTCTTAGTAGGAGGTGTTTTTCTTTTTTGTATGCCACTCAACAAGAGTGGTTTTTTTTTTCTGAGAAGAGAGAATCACAATACTGCACAGATGCAACAGAGGTGAGTTTGGAACTGATTCAGTGTTCATACCGTGCTCCCAAGGGAAATCAAATCAAATCCAAACCTGAAGAATTATAACAAAAGGTGTGGCTAGAGGCTTCTCCTTTTCCTGTCATGTTGACACTTCATGGCACCGTTTTATTTATTTACCTAAAACATTTATATAGCCACCCATCTTAAAACAACTCTGGGTGGCTTACAACCAATAAAACAGTATAAAAACAGTATATAATAATAGATTAAACCAAAATAGAGTCTACTATTTATATTTTAGATTGTTAACAGGGCTGGTCAGGGAGAAATTACCAAATTAACTGTTCCAACCAAAGTCCTGTTTCCTCCTTCTCCAAGCACCCCAAAACCTGCTGTTTTCCACCATAATGCTCCAGCTTAATGGGCATGCATACATGATATAAACCATTTGTCTCATACATCAAATATGGAAAAATGCATACAAAGATAAAACAATATAGAGGAGGAAATGTAAACCTAGTTGACATTTTTGCTTATACATTAATAGCAATATTTTCCAATGGCAATAGCTCAGCAGAAAGAAGTAGACCAACAGCCAGGGTGCAGGAATTAGGGTCATGCTGCAAGAGAAGGCATCAAGTACCTTTTAGACAGAAGTATTAGGACATTTCTGATTAAGACCAAATACATTAGAATTTCATATATGACGTGGAAGTGGGATTCATGTATAAAGTTCTAGCCATGGTAGTGTGTGATTTTAGAATTTGTTTTCCTTCTTTGCTTTTTGATATGCATTGGCATAGTGACACATGCACATTGTGCATAACCCTCTAAGCACTGTCATAATTTTCACAAATAGCTGATGCTATAGGAAACTGATGTTCTGCTTGCTGCTTGGAGACTTGTATGGTGGAAAGTTAAACCACGAGAAAAGATTTCTCTATATAATATAATAATACACCAGGGAGAACACTTGCCTAGAATCTTTCTCCGAATATCCTATTTGGGGCGAAGGAGAAAGAAGGCAATCATTTTAATCATGTAAGTATTTCTGTAACTTCATATGGACCATTTACTGTATGCCACTGGAAGAGACCTATTCTGTGGGAAGTAGGATTTAGAACCTTTGGGAAGTGAGGGCAAATGCAAGCCATTTGGGATTCCAGGCATTGCTAGCAATAAGGAGTTGGCTGATGAAGGTCAAAAATAAGAATGTATGACTGAGATTGTGCACTATATACATAGAGCAACCATACCTGAATCTGTCTTGTTAGAACTGCAGTTTTCATGCCATAATTTTTATAGTGGCTTTGGTGATAATGGTTAGTGATAATGAGGGTTAAAGATTATGAATAATTCTAGTTTCTGCCAGTTCATTTGCTGCTTGTAAGAACAAACACTGCTGCTACGTGAGCTGCATTGGTTGTTGGTGTGCTTCCGGGTGCAATTTAAGGTGCTGGTTGTCACCTTTAAAGCCCTTCATGGCTTGGGACAGGGTTACCTAAGGGACCATCTTCTCCCAGTTGTTTCTACCCATCCAATTCGATCTGGTGGGCTGGATATGCTACGGGTCCTATCAGCCAAGGAATGTTGGTTGGAGGGGACTAGAAGGAGTGCCTTCTCTGCCATAGCCCCTGCCCTCTGGAATATTCTCCCTTCAGAGATCAGGATGTCCCCGACCCATTGGCCTTTTGCAAGGCCGTGAAGACCTGGTTATCTGCCAGGGGCCTGGGGCCCTAAACATGGGAATGGTCCCGTTTCTTGGCTATATTAACATCCATACATTGCTAACTTGGCAGCCATGTATATTTATTTTGTATTTTAACTGTTTTAATTGTAATTGCTTCAACTGTTTTATGGTTCTTATTGTTGTAAGCCGCCCAGGGTCACTTGTTGAGATGGGCGGCTATAGAAATCGAATAAATAAATAAATGCAGATGAGATTAATAGTAATATGGTCTGTATATGCCTATTTTCTCTCCTGCAAGTCAGCAGTGGAAGCATATGTGATATAGTCCATAAAAGTTGTGGGAGGACATAACCCACTTTGGTAGCATAGCAAAAAAAAAAAGCTATTCAAGGGGGCATTATCAACCTACTGCGGTATATATGCAAAATTCTTTGTGTATAAAATTATTCACATTTCTTTTGGAAATTTCACACCAAAAATCAAAATGGACTGTCAACATAATGCATAATATATCTCTCCATTATTCTATCTCACCTTTCCCATAATCAAGATTGTTCTCAAGACCTTCAGGAGGAACACAACATACTAAACAAATACCTGCATACGTACATCTTTTGGTTAATCTTTGCTGAGGGATTGCTGAAGAATAGTCACTCTAACAGTGCCATCATAAATAAGATTAGGGTTATTGGTTGTGTTCATTAGGGGATAGTTCTAGCTAAGTCCATCTATAGCATTGCATCTAAATTTATTATTTATTTATTTATCAATCAAATTTTTATCTCCACCCATCCCCCTCCACAGGAGGGACTCTGGGCGGTTTACAACAAAGTGATCCATTAAAACACAAGTATAAAATACAAGCACAATATATAAAATATAATACAATTATTAAATAATTATAAAATAAGGGTAAAATCCAAGTGGCAAGATCTAAATCAGTCCATGGGTGTGAGGAGCACTCTAAGGCACTAGCCATCCCCAAGAGTAACTATTCCCCTCCCGGCCCCAAGCAAGGTGGCAGAGCCAAGTTTTCAGGTTCCTCCGGAAGGCCAGGAGTGATGGGGCTAACCTCACCTCCGCAGGCAGGATGTTCCAAAGGGCAGGGGCTACTGAAGAGAAGGCCCGCCTCCTGGACCCCATCAGATGGAATTCTCTTACAGACGGGGTCCGCAACATGCCCTCTCTGCACTCCTTCTCCTTCCATATTTAATTGCTAATTTATTCTTTAAAGTATTTCACAAATTACAGCCCTATTTTTCCATTTAGTGAAGAAAATAAAAATAAAAAGTGCTTGAAGTCCCTCTCATCCCTGCCTGAAAAGAAACAAGCACTAGGACAAAGAGGGGCAAAGATGACAGTGTTCATTAATCATTAATCTGCTGGTTTCAATAAGCATATAGTGTTTATTGAAAAATGGTAGAATTTACCAGCCCACTTTGGATAGTTTGATGCTGTAATTGCTTCTCATTCTCTCTCCAATCAAAAATTAGCCCAAATCAGGTCTGAAAATGTATGGGACAGCAGCATACTAACAATGATATCATTTCTTTGGGGGAAAATGGGCTGGTGCAAAGTCTTCCTGCATGGTTACCAGGCTCACTGAGAGAGAGAAAAAGGTTCATGGTGGACCACGTTTCTGAAAGTGAGCTTGCAAATATGAATAAAAATAGACGTGAGAACACTGCATTATTTGTGAGTGTGTCTGAAAATGACATGCAAGGTTGTCAGGTCTCTCTCTATGGCAGCCACAAAATAACATTAAGTGAAGAACAAAAATTCTGTGTGTGCTTGAGTTGCCAGTGCAAGAAACTTCTAGCTAGCTAGCTAGCTAGCTAGCTAGCAGAGAAGCAAATATTTTACTTGAGTTAGAGCTCTGGGAGAAAAAAGAGGCAGGTGTGGATACACCTTAATATATTCAACAACTTCTCAAAGGGTTGATTGATCAACAGAGCACCAAACCACTACTGAGAAGCAAGTGTCTGGCAAGCAAAGCCGCATTAAGGGACTTGGTTAAAACCATGTTCCTTACGTTCAAAACATTTATTTTACGTTTGTTTTGCAAGCTGTTTATTATCATTTGAGTTTTGTGGTTTAATACCCCAGAAATAAGTGATTTATATGATGGGAGCAGAATGCTCCATTTGTGCTACTCTCTTCGCTGAATCATTTTACAAACAAGCACCGAAACATCTAGGAGTCAATGCTGCATATTTTCATTATACCCACATTTTTGTATAATGCTAGATCAGTCTACGAATTTGGTCTTCTATCCAGCATTACCAGTTATTTTGAGGAGTAAAGAACAGGGCATTATGTGAAGGCCAACTTTATTCTTTATTTTGAGGTTGATTTTTTTTTCATTTTTAGACACAAATAATGTTAGTACTGATTATTCATTTTTGGAAATAGTTTGGTAAAAGAAACTTGTGTAACTTGGGGGCAAAAGACAACACACATGGGAATTACACTATAGCCCTCAAATCATGATGTACAGAAGTAGCTGACTTGGGCATCTCCATAGAAAGGGTTTGTGGCAGTTTGAAATTAGCTATGCCTGTTGCCAATTTCCATGATATTGGCACTACAGTTTCCCTCTGTTATGTATCAAGTTGTTGTTATATAACATCAATTAAATGATATTGAAATTAAAGTTTGCTGAAAAAAAGAACTGTAGGGTTTTAATTTTTCTCTTCAATGGTCATTGCCTTGATCAAATTGCTCCTCCCTTTCTAAACTAGAATTATCTTCAGAAAGAAAAACATACAGTATATTTTTCCTTCTGCAGTTAATAGCAGTTTAAGAGTGCAGTTCAGGAACATCTGTGGGCAGCATGGGGAAGAGACAAGCTCACAACCACATGATCTAGGTCCCACCTCTTTTTTCCATGTGTTGCACATGCATTGCATGTAAAAAAGGGGCAGGGCTTCCATCACTAGGTACAGCTGCCATTTTGACTTTCTGACACCCCCCCTGGGGCCCCCTGAGGTGACTTTAGTTGGAAAACTGTTGCAAGGTTTAAGAATTTATTTCCTGCATTGTGATCCATAATCTAAATCACTACCTGTCTACACCAGTTTTTTTCAGAAAAGAATTACAGTAGATGTTCTAGTTGCTAGGGAAAGTGGAAGGCAAAAGGAAGAGGGGCCGACCAAGGGCAAGATGGATGGATGATATTCTGGAGGTGACAGACTCGACCGTGGGGGAGCTGGGGGTGGCGATGGTGACAGGAAGCTCTGGCGTGGGCTGCTCCATGAAGTCATGAAGAGTCGGAAGCGACTGAACAAATAAACAAAAACAAGATGTTCCAGTAATAAATCCCCAACAAAAGTTGCATTTGGTCCTATTAGCTACTAGTGTGTTCTCTTCACCAAAGCAAAAAATTAACAATAAAAGTATAATAGAATGGGGAGGGGCAAGTGACAACAGTTTGTTGGCGATAACAGAGAAACTTTCACTTTCTTTCATTGACAAAATACTGTATATATCTGAAGACATTTGTTTGAATCAAAGGAAAGGAACATTAGGATTGGAGCCTTGGTAAACAATAAATACTTGTCCATACATTTTCAGTATCCAGTTCCAAGTCTATATAACCATCATAGCTAAACTGAAATCTGTCAAATTAATTACATCTCATTTCACAGGTAGTGACAAGTTAATCTGATTAGTTGCTTGCACACATGCTTGTAGATAAAAAGAAATGTTAATAGGCATTTTCAGTTTTATCCACCCTGGAATGATTCATTTTATACATTTTTATCACCTGCTTTTTAAACACAGGCATAAGAAATAGCTTCACCCCAGGCTACATCTGTTTTTAAAGTGTTAACTATAGTTCCAACAACACCAGCCCCATTTTTATATCTAAATCTACATAAAGGACTAATTTTTGCTGTAGGCTAATTGTGGAAATTACATTGGAGGATAGTTAAAAAAAAATCAACCCCTTGGTGGAAAAAAAAAGAGAAGGAAGAAATATTTGAATGAAAGTTTCTCTATCCTAGATTGATAAGGTGAATGTTTAAAAGTGAAACAAAAGTTCTTTCTTTCTAAATAGATGCTTACTTAAGACTTCACTACCAAATTGCATGTTTTTATTATCTAAAGACTATATTTCCACTCTCTCTACATGCTCATACAGTCATAATTTCTAAACATCGTTTCACATCATTTCCCATGATTCATACTGTAAAAGCTGTGACAAACCTTTTTTTTTTTAATTCCATAAGCTACTTTAAAATATAAAGTAAAACTTTAGAATCTTACTGACCTCTTGGCATTACTGATAGTACATGAGATGAAGCTTATAACTGATCATCAGAAAACAACAGGTTGAGCCTTTTCCATACCATTTCCACCTTGATTGACTAAGCAAGATACAGTATCAGTGCTTGGTCTACCAGCATTTTCACTGGGTTGAAAGAGAAATCTTCCAGCCATTTTGGAAGAAATTATATAAATGTGAACATTTATTTGTACAGCCTTACAACATAAAAAAAAAGTAACAATGTTCTTTCCAGGCAGTTTAAAGCAATACTGTAATAACACATACACACACACACACACAAAAAAAGCCAATTGATTTGAAAAAGAACTGTTTCTGAAATTAAAAAGCTGAATTAAAATTCTGAATCATTCCTTATATCATGTGCTCCACACTTCAGAGCCACTATAGAAACAATTTTGCATACAGTTGTTATAGGCATTGGTGTGCTGGTAAATGTTTATGAACCAGCTCTGTGGGCTCCACTGGTGCCATGGCTCTGTGCTACTAGCCACGGAACAGCTGATAGGCATGTAATGGCTCAGCTTTGCTCTCAACCGGCTCATAAAATTTCAGAAACTTTAACAATTGATTTTTGCGACTTTTGGTACAAGCCAGCTCCAGCCCACCACTGATTATAGAGTATGCAAAGTTCTCACTTGCTGGATCGTCACCTTGTTGTGGTGAGTGGGCTTGTGTGTTCCCAATGAACCCTGTGAGCGAAGCCGTCGGGAGTCATGTACTCCTGGTAGGGTCACCCATGGCGGTAAGGTTCAGGGGGAGGAACCAGACAAAGAACGATCCAACAAAGTCCTCAACGGCAGAACAGGCAGAAGATAACAAGGTGTATTGTTACAACGGCTGTGAAGGCGGATGAAGGCTGCAGCAGACAAAAGGTCACCAATCGTCATGGTATCCATGCCATTGGATTAGAGCCTTTTTCTGTGAAGGTTGTGTGCTGATCGTTGTGCACCGATCTCCACACATAAAACAAATTCACGCACAGGGGTGTTCCAACCACACCAAACCCAAAACAACCAAAAGTCCCATGGCGATTGACGAATGGCTCAGGAACAGAAGGTACAAGGGACAGATTTAGAAACAGAGGAAAGATCTTTCGAACCAGTAGAGAAACAGGGAAAGAGGACTTTGAATGTATTGGTACAGAAGAAGATTATGATATCTTACAGGAAGTGGTCTATTAAATGTTTGGGCATAAATACATTGTGGCAGCTGAGACAGGAAGATTTTAATATGCAAATTGATAGATATGGCAAAATAAACATTTTGATATCCCACATGAGTTACGGAAATAAACAAGTTGCATATTGTGATATTGGCATAACCTAAACAGGAGATTTATTGATATTGATTTGGAATGCAAGGTGAATGAAAATGTGGATTTGGTATTGTACACAGAGTAAGCACAGATATGAGAAATATACAGATGCATAAAAACATGATATTTTAAGTGTAAGATACAAGATTATAAATAAATATGTTGATATTATATATTACTCTTTCTGGAGACACATTTATGAGAAGACAATGAGATGATGAGATGGAATTAGAATGTAGGTTATTACAAGAATATGTTGTATGTATTAGGTTATATGTTATGTTAGGTTTTGTATTTTTGCTATATTATGTATTATGTTATGTAATATGTTAGATTATGTATTAATGGAATATATAGTCATAACATGAACAGAATATACTGTATTTTATTAGACGTAGATAAGGCCTTTATTTGCTATACTAATTGGACTTTATTGAAGATATAAATATAGATGTAAAAATGGAAAGAGCAAATGGAAAACATTTAATTGATGCAACAACGAACATTTGATTACTATTCTAAGGAGTAGAAACCAGAGATGGATTGTTGGAAGATATCAAGAAAGGCGAAACCTATATGAAGAACAGAAGATTGGATTAGAGAAATCAAAGGGTATATGACAAAGAAAAGTTTCTGTGTATTGTATTAAGGACTAACATTTAAAGTTAATTGTTGTACTTAAAGTTCAAGGATAAATTGGAGGACATCTATTTTCTATATTTTTTCTTGTTTGTTATTTTTTGACTTCACTTTTTCTTTTCCCTTTTCTTACTTTGTATTTCTATTTCTTTTCTTTTGTATTAGCTTTTAATGTGTATTTTAAAATTAATAAAACTTATAAAAATGACGAATGGCAACGGGGGCAGGACTGTGAAATCCGGAAGCTCCTAGTCATGGACCAGCACATGGGCGGTGGATACGGATTCAGTCGCCCTAACTCAAGGATCGAGGCAGTTGAGTGGTTCAGCAGCTGTATCCATGACTGAGCAGCCCTATTTAGGATCCACTCTGCTCACCCCATATGTGGAGGGGGATAGAAAAGGTGCCCTAAACATAGTCTGCCTCATTTTCTCCCTGACTGGATTACCGCGACCAGTGGGGTCACCATCTAGCAGTCGTAAAAAACACATGAATTTTGGAACATGGAATATACGGACACTGCAAAACAATATGGATAGTGAACGACCTGAACGTAGGACTGCCATTATTGCAAGGGAGCTGGGACGTTTTAATATTGATATAGCAGCACTCCAAGAAACTCGAAGAGCAGGAGAAGGACAGTTGAAGGAAGAAAAAGGAGGTTATACCTTCTTTTGGAAAGGACTGCCTGAACAAGAATGACAAATACATGGGGTAGGCTTTGCTATCAAAAACGACCTTGTGAAGCTCTTGTCAGAAGTTCCCACTGGGATTAACGAACGACTCTCAACTCTCCGAATAAAACTTGCCAAAAACCAACAGGCAACTATCCTAAGTGCTTACACACCAACACTAGATGCAGATGAGGATATTAAGGAAAAATTTTATACCCAGCTGGACACCATCTTATCAGAGATACCAAAGGAGGATAAAATTATCCTCCTGGGCGATTTCAATGCAAGAGTTGGGCGTGACTTTGATTTGTGGCCAGGGATCATTGGGAAAGAAGGAGTTGACAACAGCAACATGAATGGAATCTTACTTCTGACTAAATGTGCAGAGCATAACCGTGTCGTTACTAACACACTCTTTCGCCAGAAAAATAAATTTAAAACATCATGGAAGCACCCACGGTCGAAGCACTGGCATCTTTTAGATTATGTAATTGTCCGTGCTAGAGATCGCCGTGATGTACTTCTCACCAGAGCCATGATGAGCGCCGATGACTGCTCGACAGACCATCGATTAATTCGATCCACAATGGCCATAAAGATTGTCCCTCATCGTAGGCTCCAAGGAAGAAAACCAAGGCGTAAAATGAATACACTGGCCCTTCAAGATTCTATTAAATGAGCTTGCTTTCAATCAACTCTCAAGGAACATCTGCCTATGGAACTTCCTGAAAATGTTGAGGAACACTGGGTTAAATTGAAGACTTCTATTATTTCAGCCTGTGAACAAACTATCGGATACCAAACTAAGAGACATCAGGACTGGTTTGATGAGAACAATAGTGAGATTGAACATATTATTGACAAGAAAAGGAAAGCCTTCTGGATATGGCAAAAAGATATTAACTGTGCCGTTAAGAAAAAAAAATCTACGCCAGTGCAAAGGCAGAAGTCCAAAGAAGAACTAGAGAACTTAAGAACATATGATGGATAAAAAAACCCCAAGAAACCCAACATTTTTCAGATGCTCATGATGCACGGGGCTTTTTTAATGCCATAAAGGCCATCTATGGACCAACAAACCATGGTACAAATCCCTTACGCTCAGTAGATGGTGCTAAACTTCTAAAGGACAAAGAGTCTATTGCACTGCACTGGAAAGAGCATTACTACAATCTCCTTAATCGTCACTCTACTGTGGCTGATGAAGTCTTCTTGCAAATCCCGCAAAAACAAATAAGAGATGAGCTTGCAGTACCCCTTAGTTTGGAGGAAGTCAGTAAAGCCACTAAACAAATGAAAAATAACAAAGCTAGTGGACCTGATGGGATTCCTGCTGAAATCTTTAAAGAAGGCGGGCCTGAACTTACACAACAACTTCATCAGCTCATCGAAAAAATCTGGATGAGGGAGGAGATTCCAGCAGACTTTAGGGATGCCATAATTATCACTCTCTTTAAAAAGGGTGATAGAACAGACTGTGGAAACTATCGAGGCATCTCCCTTCTAGCCACAGCAGGCAAAATCCTGGCAAAGATCATCGCAAACCGTCTCCTACCTGTATCAGAAGACATCCTCCCTGAAACGCAAAATGGCTTCCGCCCTTCCAGGGGAACAGTGGATATGATCTTCACTGCACGACAGCTTCAAGAAAAATGCAAGGAGCAAAACTGCCCTCTGTACATGGCGTTTATTGATCTGACTAAAGCTTTTGATACTGTAAATCGTACTGCTCTCTGGACCATCCTTCTGAAAATCGGATGCCCTGATAAATTTGTGAACATCTTGCGGCTACTCCATGACAACATGATGGCAACAATCCTGAATAACAATGGCTCTCAAAGCGATCCATTTAAAGTGGAATCCGGCGTTAAACAGGGATGTGTTATTGCTCCAACCTTATTCGCTATCTTCATCACTATGATTATACACCTTGTTGAAGAGAAATTTCCTACTGGTGTAGAAATTATATATCGAACAGATGGAAAGCTTTTTAATCTTAGTAGGCTGAAAGCAAAAAATAAGGTAATTACAACTTCTGTTATAGAACTTCAATATGCTGATGATAACGTAGTCTGTGCACACTCCGAGGAAGATCTTCAAACTATCCTAAACATCTTTGCAGAAGCATATGAAAAGCTCGGCCTCTCTATTAACATTAAAAAAACCAAAGTGCTTTACCAGCAAGTTTGAACCAATCCCTCCACAGCGCCATCAATCCAGCTTAAAGGTGTGTCACTAGAAAATGTCGACCACTTTTCTTATCTCGGCAGCCATCTATCTACAAAAGCCGACATCGACGCTGAAATTCAGCATCACCTGAGCTCTGTGAGTGTAGTAGACTTCATTCTCCCGAATGAAGCGTAGAGTGTTTGAGGATCGGGACATTCGCAGGGAGACCAAAATGCTTGTTTACAAAGCCATTGTACTACCAACCCTTCTGTACGCCTGTGAAACATGGATTCTCTACAAACGCCACCTCCAACTTCTTGAAAGATTCCATCAACGCTGCCTCCGAAAAATTCTGCAAATTACTTGGGAAGATAGGCGGACTAATGTTAGCGTATTAGAAGAAGCGAATACCACCAGCATTGAAACAATGATCATCCAACATCAACTTCGCTGGACCGGCCATGTTGTTCGAATGCCTGACCATCGTCTTCCAAAGCAGCTACTTTACTCCCAACTTAAGAATGGAAAACGGAATATTGGTGGACAGCAAAAGAGATTCAAAGACACTCTCAAAGCTAATTTTAAAAAATGTAATATCAGCATTGAGAACTGGGAAGCCCTAACTCATGAGCATTTCAATTGGAGGTCAGCCTTTATTAATGGCGCTATGGACTTTGAAGAAGCACGAGTACAGGGTGAAAGGGAGAAAAGAGCTAAAAGGAAGGCACGTCAGGCAAACCCTCATCATGACCGTCTCCCACCCGGAAACCTATGCCCTCACTGTGGGAGGTTGTGTGGATCCAGAATTGGCCTTTATAGCCACTTATGGATCCACTGTTAAAATTTTACCTTTGGAAGACAATCTTACTCGGCTACGAGTGATCGCCAATGATGCAAAGTTCTATTACTTTTCTTAATTTTGACCTAGGATAGGGCATGGATAGTTTCTTATTGTTTGAAACTAAAGTCTGGCTAGAAACTAAAGTCTGGCTGGAAACAATGATCTGCAAAAACTGAACATGTAGTGTCATGAATGGGCAGGCGAATTGTGAAGTCTACTCACATTAATGTGAAAATTTTGTTTTTGCTCAAAAATTGGATAGAAATATATATTTACTTGAAAAACCAGTGTACAAAAAAGTATTTCGAAATATCATTGTAGGAAAAGAAAGCACATATATGGAAATCTAATTTAAGAGACTAATTGGTGGAGGAGGGTCTATTAAATGCAAAAGTACATCAGCATGGCAGTTTCCATCATTTGCATAACACCATGCTACAAAGTCCATTATTTGCATAACTTTTTAGTATTTGCAAGATAAAATAATTAAGGAAATTACATAAATTGCCTCAGAAATTCGGTCCATTGTATTGAGTTTAATAACTCAAAGTTTCACCGTATTTATGAAAAAGATAAATATGTGGCTTATGAATACTTGCCTGTAAAAATGTAGCTAAAGCAAATGTTTAGCTAAAGTTTAAACAAAGATATGATAGCAGAAGTTTTGCACAAAATGTGTTAAGTTTGGAAAACAGTTTGTGTTAAGTTTGTGCAAAATGTGTTAAGTTTGGAAAACATTCCTGTAATGTTATAAATTTGCTCCAACTAGCTTTGGAACAATTTGCACATTCCTAATTGTAATGGCTAATTTTCAACTTGGTCTTTAGATAGGTGAGGCATAAAATCAGATAAGAAGTATATATTCAGTAAAACGTTGGGATTTTGATTGCAATGAATTTGGGCTATTTATTGAATTTTTCAACATTTTTGTCTGCATTTTATTTAAATATTTATATGGATATTATATCTGTTAAGATGCAGGCAGAAGCAACATACACTGAACGGCACAACCAAGTAGCTAGCATTGTGTACAGGAAAATATGCACAGTATATCGGCCAGGGCGTGGTGGCTCAGTGGGTAAGACACCAGACTTGTCGATTGGAAGATCGCAAGTTCGGAGGTTCGAATCCCTAGCCCCGCGTGACGGAGCGAGCTCCCGCACTAGCCCCAGCTCTTGCCAACCTAGCAATTCGAAAGCATGCAAATGCAAGTAGATGAATAGGTACCAATTCGGTGGGAAGGTAACAGTGTTCCGAGCGTGTCATGCTGGCCACATGACCGCGGAAGCATCTTCGGACAATGCTGGCTCTTCGGCTAACAAACGGAGATGAGCACCGGCCCCTAGAGTCGGACACAACTGCACAAATGTGCTGGGGGAACCTTTATTTTTTTATTATTTATTTTATTATTCAAATTTATCCCCGGCCATCTCCCAATTAAGGGACTCTGGGCGGTTTACAGGACAATAATTAAAATCTATATATAAAATTACAAACAATATAAAATAAGTATAATCCAGATGGGTAAGATATTAGTTAAAAGGAAGGACATCAATTAAGGGATTAGCCATCTCCATGAGAGACTATCCCTTCCTCCTTCCCATGCCAGGCGGCAGAACCAGGTCTTCAGCTCTTTCTTAAAGGTCGGGAGGGAGGAGATCTGTCTCAACTCTGGGGGCAAGCTGTTCCATAAAGTGGGCGCTGTCACAGAGAAGGCCCGCCTCCTAGACCCCATCCGATGACATTCTCTAATTGATGGGGTACGTAGCAGGGCCTCTCTGGATGACCGGGTGGGACGGGTCGATAACATGGGGATAAGGCGGTCCCTCAGGTATTCTGGTCCCATGCCATGCAGGGCTTTAAAGGTAATAACAAACACCTTGAATTGTACCCGGAAGCAAACTGGCACCCAATGCAGCTCACGGAGCAATGGTGTTACATGTGCAAATCTTGGAGCACCAAATACTGCCCGTGCGGCCGCATTCTGCACCAGCTGAAGCTTCCGAATAGTTTTCAAGGGTAGCCCCATGTAGAGCGCATTGCAATAATCTACGTGGGAGATGACGAGAGCATGAGTGACTGTACGGAGGGCATCGCATTTACCTTTACCTTAATTGTAACCAGACTACTTTAATGCAGTGGATCCTTTAAAATGGTTGAACTTCAATTGGACCAGAATACGGGCCTCAAGAACTGCTTTGCTTATCTGGTTTAATAGTACAGTAATTCCAGTAAGTTTATCTCCAAGTCAGACATTCAGTCCAAGTTCATCCATGCCTAAGAAGAGTCCTTGAGGCAAGCCGCACCCAAAGAATCAACAAGAAAAAGTTGTGGCTTCTTCAGTGCCACCGTGCCTTCCAACTACACTTCCCAGAAACCCGTAGGTTGCATGGTGCAAGGGAAGATGGGAGGGGCGTATCCCTGCCCTCTTTCCCACCTCCCTCTGGCCGCTGCACCCAATCAGCTGGCAGCAAGGCCCGATGGGTGAGTAGCAATTGGCTGCTTTAGAACTGAGCTCGAAATTTGAAAACTCTTAACAGTGCTGGGCAGTGAGGGAAGGATGGGGGAGTGGCTTGGATGCCTGCTGGTGAGGGCTGGCTGGGGAGTCCCAGTGGTCAATGGGTGAGCCCTTTACCTTCCTGGAGGGAGGGGGCCCTTGGGGACATGGTGGGATGGGGAGGGAGGGAGGGGGCCCTTGGGGACATGGTGGGATGGGGAGTAGGAGTGCAGTCCATGGCTCCCTTTGTTCCCCCTCCCCCCAGTAAAGTGGCAGGCAGTTCCGCAGGTCAGCCAAGGAGGAGTAATTTCTGATGCTTCCTGCCAGCTTCCCATAAGCAAAGTCAATGGGGAACTCGGCAGGAAGTTGGAAGTTGCTTCCGCTCCCACTGCTTTTTTGCCCGCTGTGGTCATTCTGTTTCTCTGTTTAGGTAAGGAAATATCTTTGAAAGGATGACACAACAGGTCACAGGTTGTGTAGTTACTATTAATATTGATGGTTAGAAGCTACCTTAGAAGCAGAGTTAATCAAAAAGGAAGTTTATAACTACTGAATATGTATGTTAAAACAATTAAAAAATATTTTGTGAATAGGTCATTGTCAGTTAGGTTTGATTCATGGGATTTACAATTGCAGTAGTACATGAAATCCTGAAAAATAGCAATGGACTTGTTTCAAATCTATTTGTGGTGTAGAGATTGGAGGGCTTAAACTGAACAGGTAAACAGTGTGATTCCTTCCAAAGGTTTACTATGCACTTATGGAGCCAACTGACCAAGTATCAGATGTATTCAGATGTGTCCATCTCATATTAGACTCCAATTTCATCCACTCATGGGTATGCTTGAAACACGTTTAACATAATTAAACACCATTGTTTACATTTTGTGTTTACAGCTGTTACCACGTGAAATTTAGGCTCTGTAATCCAGAATTGTAATCTTACATTAGGTAAACACGTGTATAAACCAAGGGCTTTTCAAATGGAAGCTGTTTTATTGTCCCTAGGGGCTGAGCAGTTTGCAAAAGTCAAGTAGCTAATAATCCTTTAGCGAGAAATGGAAATCAAGTTTTTGTATACATGCCAGAGGGCTTAAGTGTATTATTTTCCACCCTTAGTATAAAAGTGTTACCATTTACCCTGTCTCCAAAAGACTCCCATTTCTATATTTCATCACCTGGCACCTTATTTTAATATCTTCCCACTTTAGGCAATGTCTTTACAAAAGAGGAAAGATTGAATTGTGTTGTAAAATAAAAGGCATGCAACTACAGTTTCTTCCTCTCATTCTGTGTGTATATGCTGATGCTATGTGGCTCAAAAAAAGTAGCTTTTTATCATTCTTTTTTTCAGGCAAAAGAACACTACAATAGGGAAGGAGGACATTGTCTGTTATATTTAGTAAGAGAATTGCCAGCTCTTTTGGAGATGTTTCTATGCTGTGAACTCACCCATTGATTTCTGCATATCAAGTCAAATCTCTGGACAAGATAAAACTGTTTTTTATTTTAGGGGGGGTTGGGGGAGTCTTTGCTTTTTTGTCCAGTTTTTATTTTGTTTTCTGTCTGGTTAGTAATGTTAATGCCATGGGGTTGATACAATACAGCTACAGATTTCAACAGTGCTTGGTGTTATTGGTATATTATATTACAGTATATTATATAATAAAGTAAAGGTTTCCCCTGCACAGTTGTGTCCGACTCTAGGGGCCGTTGCTCATCTCTGTTTGTTAGCCGAAGACCCAGCACTGTCCAAAGACGCTTCTGTGGTCATGTGGCCAGCATGATGTGCACGGAACACTGTTACCATCCCACTGAAGTGGTACCTATTTATCTACTTGCATTTGCATGCTTTCGAATTGCTAGGTTGGCAAGAGCTGGGGTGAGTGTGGGAGCTCACTCCATCATGTGGGGCTAGGGTCTCAAACCGCTGACCTTCCGATCGACAAGCCTGGTGGGTTAACTGCTGAGCCATCGCACCCCTCTATGTTGTTACGTTACATTACGTTACATTACGTTACGTTTTATGTTCACACTCATACACACACACGCTAATGATTGGTGTTATTGATGCATAAATACGACTTTTGTTTCAGAAACAGGAAGTGCCATGGCAAGAGAAAGCCCTGCATGGGATGTACCATTGACAGATAGCTGAGGTGGCTGACCTTGGGAAATCCTACCAGTGGCTGGAAAGGGCTGGACTAAAAGACAGCACTGAGGCACTGATCATAGCAGCACAAGAACAGGCACTAAGTACCCGATTCATAGAAGCAGGGGTTTACCACACTAGACAGGACTCAAGGTGCAGACTGTGCAGAGAGGCCTCAGAGACAGTCCAACACATCATGGCAGGGTGTAAGATGCAGACAGGAACAGCATACACTGAATGGCACAACCAAGTAGCTGGCATTGTGTACAGGAACATCTGCACAATGTATGGGCTAGACCCTCCAAAGTCCAGATGGGAGATTCCACAGAAGGTCATGGAGAATGACAGGGCTAAGATCCTGTGGGTCTTCCAGATCCAGACAGACAGGCAGGTACTGGCCAATCAACCAGACATTGTGGTGGTAGACATGGACCAAAAGATGGCGGTGGCGAGAGATGTAGCTGTGCCAAGTGACAGCAACATCAGGAAGAAGGAGTATGAGAAGCTGGAGAAGTACCAACACCTGAAGGAGGAACTAGAGAGGATGTGGAAAGTGAAGGCCAAAGTGGTCCCAGTGGTGGTAGGAGCACTCGAGGCTGTGACTTCTAAGCTGGGAGAGTGGCTCCAACAGATCCCAGGAGCAACATCAGAGCTCTCTGTCCAGAAGAGTGCAGTGCTAGGAACAGCTAATATACTGTGCAGAACCCTCAAAATCCCAGGCCTCCGGTAGAGGACCCGAGGTTGAGGAAGACACATACCACCCATAGGGGTGAGAAGGGAATTATATTTTTTTATATATACACACACTAATGATTGGTGTTATTGATGCATAAAGAAGACTTTTGTTTCAGAAATTGAGTAACAACTATAATAGAAAGTTTCACAGAAGGGCCAACTGTATAATTACTATGGCTACTATCTGCACGAACTATTGGTATATTGATTGTTTTACATAGTACTGTGTGATGAAGAAATTAGAGAACCTTTCTCCAGTCTGATACTCTGCAGATAGGATAAATTGGAGGTTGATTGGGAATTATGGGAGGAGTAGTTCCTGGAACGTACAAGATTAGAGCCAGTTTGGTCTAGTGCTTAAGGCAACGGGCTAGAAACCAGGAGACTGAGTGTTCTAGTCCCACCTTTGGCATGAAAGCCAGCTGGGTGACTTTGGGCCAGTCACTCTCTCTCAGCCCAACTCACCTCACAGGGTTGTTGCTGTGGGGAAAATAGGAGGAGGAAGGAGTATTAGGTATGTTCGCCGCCTTGAGTTATTTATAAAAATAGTAAAGGCGGGATAGAAAATAAATTAAATAAATAAATAAATTAGGGTAGAGAATTAGAGGGTCAAAGTAGGACTGGGGCCTACTTTGATTCCCATATACAGTAGTTCTCTAATCTTGGAACTATCAAAATAAGTCTATCTTACTTAACAAAACTATTTTGGGGATATAATGGTGTGCTATATATAAAAAGTTACTCCCAGATAATCTTACAACTTTAGTGTAAAACCAGTTGTACTGAACATTTCAGGTATTTGGAATCGAGTATACTTTTGTATCTAGATATCAAGAAATATGGTTGTATTAAGATACTACCATAGCTATAGAGCCTAGAGATAGTTTAAACTATCATGCCATATGAATATGCTCATCATGGTATTACCTTTTGGGGTAAGCAGTGTTATGCAAAGCACAGAAAAGGATTAAGAAATAGTGAATTAAAGAAGCTAGAGGCATGAGATAAAGCTGATGATAAGAAATTTCACAACATTCCTACCAATGCAATGGAAAAGACACAGTGAAAACTACATGGCTTTCATCGTCAGTGATTCAGTGATGTTATCAACCAGGATGGGCAATATTGTCACTGATGGTATGCCACTTTCTGGGCTCTACCATACAAGAGGTTTTTGCCCAGAACTTACTTAGATCATCTCTGGAGATACATGGCTTTTTGCTCCCAAGATTTGCAGCATCACTGGCTTTTTGAGTCTTTAAGAACTTTACAACTTGTCTACAGTCTTTTTGTTTTGCTTTGTGCAATTGATGTAACTGGCATTTAAACTTGGGACTGAATATAGCTGAAAAGTAATGAATGAAAAAGGACAAATACATTGTGATGTAGAGTTGATTTGCTTCAAATCAAATGGGCTTTCATTTGTTATTAAATAAACCTACACCGATATCTGTTCTGAGAATTGCGAGTTGAAGGGATAATTGGTTCTATTTTTTTAGAAAAACCAACAACTTCACATTGTGATGAGTTACTATTAATGACGTGGAAATTGGTGAGGTCTCTAGATGATGGTACCTAATGGAGGAAACTATAAAACTGCACTAACAGGTGGTTTGGCACAGAGAAGAAAGAGATTACTGCTGCTCACTTCTGTTACTTAGAAAGAATATGAATCAATCTAGTCAGCTGGCAGCAGAAAGGGAGCTGTGGGGGAACAAAGACAGCTGGCTTGCCTGCAGTGCCCTCTCTTGTCCATAGCTGAGGGGCAAGCAGATCAAAGAAGTAGGCAAAGAGAGCTACCACATCTGCCCCACAGCTTGGGCTTCAAAAAGAGTCCCAAGGGAAAAGCCAAAAACCTTGCAAATTATTCTACTGATTGTCAACACTGACAATCAGCATAAGGATTAAGAGACAGTTTTCTGCTCTGTATTTTCTGGAAAGTTGAGGTGAGTACAATTTGAATCCAGAGAGCAGTGAAATAATGTTCATCAGGTCAATGCTGGGGAATGAAAACAGAATTTATATGTACCAGTAGATGGAAAGGACAGATCATCCCACTATAAATTATAATTCCTTCTCAAGTGTTAAATACCAGCACTTATTGCCTGAAAAAAAAGAATGCTTCCACACTTTGGAACAGCCATTATTATTTCCCTTGCTTATTAGTAGAGCTTAATTTGAATTTCTCAGGAGGTACTTTTCTGTACCTTTTCTGACAAAATAACAGTCTTTTTGACCATCCAAGGAAAGAAAATGTCCCTTGTGGATTTTTCTTCATTTTCAACCATACTTTTTGTGGTCACCACTTTTTTCTCCACAATGCACCCAAAAGTTGTTAGATTTGAGTCTGTGTGCAAAAAGCAAAAAATTGTTCACCATGGTGGATGCCATTTGCAAAAACAGGGAGGATAGCATAGGAAAAACAAAGAAGCCATGCTAATGATGAACCCTGCTCTTGAAAACTGTTGAGGAATTTCTCCTTCTTCTGAAGACATTCTGTAAAATAGCTTCTCCCCACACAAAGCCATTGTTTTATCTGCCTGGAAGTAGGATAGAGAATTTATCTAAACTAAGGATGTAAAAATGTGAACATTCCAATATTTTCTATGTTGTATTCCCATTCCTTTAAGGCTGCACTCATATGTGTTTAACATTTGGTGCAATTGTGACACCAGCTTTTCATGTGTGGTTTGGTAAAGCATTATTAACTAACCCAGAGAGAGATGATGCCTATGAAAATTTCATGATGAAACTCCACCTCATTATATTACTTGCTGTGCATTGCCTGGCTTCCTGCCCATACTGCAAATGTGAAGCCCTTTCAAAAAAAAAGCTCAAGTTCTATAAATCATCAGTCTTTCTCTGTCAAACAATTATGATCTACATAATTTATCTTGCTCTGTCAAACAACTATGATTTGTAGTCTTGCAATGTATCCCCTTTCTGAATTATATTTAACCACCTGTACTGGCTTTCATTAAAAAAAAAAGCATTATCAGTTAGGAAAGTAGATAAGAAGGTAACCTTATGACAAAGTATATATAAACTATATGTAAAGGTATTGGCTAGCCACACACACCGCCACTTACCATGCCACTGGATTTGGGTACAAGATGGCTGAATTTTGATGGAAATCAACTCCTCAAATATTACCTGACCTGTTATACAATAATACTATCCACACACAAGAATATTGTTATGTTCAGGTAATGTGACTCAATAAAATTCATCTCATAGTGACTTTAACATAAGAGTAATACTGTTTTTAGGTTTTCAACATGTTTGTGGCAATGGGCCAGTGAGATGGTCTCACTAATCATGTCCTGCACTTTTCACTGCTAGTGTTCCTAACTTGCACTGAAATTATGGTTATTGTAGAGCAGGAGTGGGCTACATGAGTTCTCCCAATCCCATATTTTAAACCCTCACACTCTTCTAAAATTAAGCCATTAAAACTCACTGACAAAATGGTAACTTTTGATAGGACAACTTTTGACTTTTTTTTAATAAACAAAGGGCTAAAATTTACTCTAAGTTTAACAAGTGTGTGTTCCTTGAACCTAACAAAACCCACATAACTCCCAAAAGAAAGCCAAAAATTTTGTTCCCATCTCCTCCAGGGTCACTGCTGTACCCCCTGCAGACATTGCAAAATGTGCACCCCTTGTCTGCAAAAATATTCCCCATCACTCTTCAAGAAAAATTAGACATTTATGTCTCACTATGTTTAAAGAATAAATAATTACAACTGGGCTAGACATAAATTTTAGGATTTTTTTTTCTTTTTTTAAATAATAAAAATAGTATGTTTGGTTTTGAACTAGCAACCCCTAATAGCCATTGTGGTCTTTCTATTCAGGTCACAAAATAGTAATGGTTTTACACCAGTCATTTCTGCAGTTTTGTTGTATACCTTTATAAAGTCTTGCAGAAAATACTCAGGACTGCCTGCAATAAAGTGAATGGAAGGGAAAACAGAGAAATATTGGCTTACAAAAGGCTCTGTCAGTGTTGAATTTCCATCTATCGCTTTGGCCTCAAAGACCACCCACTATTTAGCCTGCAAGTCTCTCGAGCAGCTGGTTTCCTCTGTGAAAAAGGAGCAAAGTTTTACTGCTCTGTGGCTGCAGTCAGAAAAGTACTCCACCAGGTAATGAATGAAAAGTTCAGTGGGGACACAGTATGCATGCACACAATGACAAAGGAGGACTTTCAAAAATCAATGTGTTGCTGTGACTTATGAGAGGAGAGCTTGGATCCGCACTGTGCTCAGCATACGGGCAATAAAACAGGCGATCTCAGGCCTTAAAAATCCAGTCACATCCCTTTGGAAAGAAAGAAAAAGAGGGAAAAGAGAATAAAGGGCTTGAAATCAGAGGTCTTCTGCTTGTAACCAGAGAATGTATAATAATGTCATACAGAGATTGAAGGGGACAGATTGGGACATTGTGAGCAAAAGCTGATGTTTCACTGAAGATCAGGAGGCCCCCTGCTGAAAGAAAGGAATGAAAAAATGCTGAGCTTTTAATTTTTTAAAAACTTACTCAGGTTCCTGGGATGGGGGTGTATTTTTTGTTGTCTGCATTAACATTTTTAATACAAAAATTTAGTTATGTTTATAAACTTTAAAAGCTTATTTTTGCTTCTTTTCATATACCCACTTATACAAACACACATACTGTAAATACTTAATTGCTAGTTCTTGAGACAGGATAAATGATTTTATTTTCAGCAGTTCTTTAAAAAATGGAGTGAATTTTATCTTTTCTAAAATCAAGCTTATATCTAACTTTTTACCCTATCCTACACATAATTGCTAAGTATTTGGATGTAATATGTATTCTTACTATCTGCAGTCCTATAATAAATTATTTTATTTGAATACAATTACACATTTTTCTACTTCTGTTTCTTTAGTAAGCCACTTTGAAACAATTTATAAAGGAAGATATAAGCAGAACAATCAGAGCCGAGCAAATATCATAGATCTTCATCAACACAACAGCATTACAATGAATTGGAATTAGCACTTGAACTTTCATATTGAATCATTCAGAACTGGAGCTTCTATATTGTTATTCAACAGTATTCTTGCACTATTTGTCCTTTTTCAATTATTATTTGTCTATCTTTGTTATCCCTTAATCATACTATACAATACAATTTTCATTATTTTTGGAACAGTTTGTGCTCTCTTTTCTTGTGTTTCTTTTCCTATTTCCCCTGAGTATTATTTTTAGGTGGCATAAACACAACCAGCTGTAAGCACAACATGATAAGTTGAGATTTGGTAGATGACAGTCTGTGTTCATTCCAAAACCTGAAGCAGCAACTGAATTTCCTTGATGCCTAACAATGAATGTGTATTTATAGAACTAGCACATAGACTTTGAGTATTTAAGAAAAGCTGACACATTTGTCAACTAGGAAAATTAATTTTGTATCCTCACCACCACCATTTATCTATTCACTGAAAACTGAATGTGCTGTTGACTGGTAGAGTGCTGCCACAAGTAACTGAATGAAAAATTTGGGGGTAGAGAAATATATAATTTTTTGAGAGACCACAGATGCACACACACACTATGCAATTGCTACATGTCAAAGAAGGCATTCATTTCTCCAGCTGTCTTTGTATCTCAGTTGTATTGTGTCAGTAGATCTTTTTTGACTTGATGCTCAGTATTAGACAGGACTGGTTTAAGTTTTCCATGAGAAAAAAAAATGAAAGCCACCTGCACCAGATTCAAACCAGGGCTTTGTTAAAAACAAACAATAAATACTGATGATTCAAGGCATACTTGGTTTTTTAACATTTGATGACAACTGGGTATATTTATAATATTTGTCCTATAAAAGCAAATGCAGTCATATTCCATGTCATCAACTACATTTAATGGCAGGATAAATTTAACCTTTTTATCATTCTAAATTTCATTATTTCACTCACTCTAAATTTTATCTAATGATTCTGGTTTTATGCAAAGTGTTAGACTCCCCAGATGCAGTTTGTTTGTTGGGCAGCATAAGCAATTATTGAATGAATTTTGACTATATTAACATATTCTAGAATGAAATAATGAGCTAGTTTCTTTTTCTTTTTTATGCCGTAAAAAGGGCATAAAAAAGGAGTGCACAACTTTTTTTAGGGTCAAATGCCATGCTGATTATGGGTGCTACAGTATATTAAGGATCGCTCTCCCAAAAGTAATGAGCACATTACTAAATAAATACTAAATACTCTTAATCAAATTCATCAGTTCACTGATCAATTGATTGATTTAAAACATATCAAACCCACCAATCTTCCATAATATTTGAAATGATTACCCTCTGTCATTCACTTAATAATTTTCTTTTCTGACACATTGCATACCAGCAGTTGAAGGGCTATAGAGGTCACACAAGGGTTTCAGGGGATGGGATCCCTGCAGCTCTTGATGATCATGTTGTGCACCTCTGCTTTAGATAAACTGGTCTCTTAAATATTTGAAATAATAAATACTTCCATGAGAAATATTGAATAAAGCCAGTAAATAACATATAATTAAATACAATTGTGTAGATCTATATAAAGCTAGGGAGATAAGGTATGCATTGCTAGTTTGTTTGGCAAGACTGAGATACTTTATAACTACAGTATTTCATAAAAACACAGGATGACATATTACAAAATTGTGTATTGTATAAACAATTATTCTTTTCAGCTAACCTGAATAGGCCATCATTTATTTTCACTGGCTATAGTAATTGCAATATTCTGGAAGACGACCAAAAGTTTACCTACATACCTTCAACATATTATTAATAATTTTATGCATCTTTTTCTTTTTTATTCCTTTGCCTTTTTCCTAAGCTGAAGAGCTCCAGTGTTTTAACCTTTCTTTTTAGAATATCTCTTTTCTGCATATTCCCACTCAGTAATATCCTTTTTAAACTAAGATGTACTGAACTATCTTATCATGACCTCTGGCTTGTACTTCCTGTGGAACTGAATTTAAACAAGCAAAAACACATTTTTAAAATAGCAACTGTTGAATTATATTTAATTTTAATGCTTACTATAAGTTGTTATTTTAGTATTTTATAAAGCTTTTTAAATGTTACATTAATTGTAAAAACTGAATAACATAATATGATTTCACAGCATACAAAATATCCATACCTATATTCTTAAATATAACTGAGGGCAAAAGGAGAAGGGGACGGCAGAGGATGAGATGGTTAGATAGCATCACCGATGTAATGAACATGAATTTGAGTAAACTCCGAGAGACAGTGGAGGACAGGAAGGCCTGGCGTGCTATGGTCCATGAGGTCACGAAGAGTCGGACACGACTGAACGACTGAACAACAACAATATTCTTAAAATAAAAAAATCTTGCTTAGCATTATGGATATTACCAGTTTGGTCTAGTGGTTAAGGCAACGGGCTAGAAACCAGGAGACTGTGAGTTCTAGTCCCACCTTAGGCATGAAAGTTGGCTGGGTGACCTTGGGCCAGTCACTCTCTCTCAGCCCAACTCACCTCACAGGGTTGTTGTTGTGGGGAAAATAGGAGGAAGAAGGAGTATTAGGTATGTTTGCCGCCTTGAGTTATTTATATAAATAATAAAGGTGGGATAGAAAATAAATAAATAAAATAAAATAAATAAAAAGATATTACCAATATCTATCCAGACCATTGCTACAAGCTCTAGACCAGAGCTTTCCAAACTGTGTGTCGTGACACAAAAGTGTGTCGCCACACACAGTCTGGTGTGTCGCCACACAACCCGGAAGCAATGATCATCATCAGCACTTCCGGGTTTTCCCGCGGCGACACACCAACAGCAGTGAGCAAAAACCGAAAGCGGCAGCAGCGCTTCCGGGTTTCTGCGCGCTGCCGCAATGGCGGCACTTCCGGGTTTTCCCACGGCGACACTCCAACGGCGGTTGGTGTGTCACCGCAGGAAAACTTTGGAAAGCCCTCTCTAGACTTTTTACAAGCAACTTAAATCTTTTCTATAACTAAGTATAGCAAGCAGGCAACTTTCTCCAGGTGGCAGTAAGCATTTTTAGGACTGGCTATAATTAAACATAGAGGGAGAATCAGCAAAAGCAGCTCTATCTCATTAAAACTGGAAGGAAATGATTGAGCAGGAATTGCAACTGATCCACTTAGTAATATGGCCATTCCTATCATCTTCACACTTATCTTACTATCCCTGTACCTAGACTGCTGAGTGTGTCACTGAGGCTGAAGTGGCTAATGGTGTGATACAATTTAAAATATGTCTCTAACATGGCTAGAGCCAGCTGCTGAAGACAAAAGTAATAGAATACCTAAAGATACCATTATCTGGAAACAAGAGAGGCACATCCACATCTTATCAGATACTAGGCATACCAAACTCCTGGAACAGGAAAGCAGATTGCAGAAGAATGAGGATGTTGACTGGACAGATTAACATTTAAAGTGACAGCCTGTGAATCAGCACAGTGCAAAGCAATTTAGCCCAGCAACCATCAGGTTATAAAAGACTTGAAATAAAAGATTCCAGCAAAGCTCTCTACCTGGATAGAAGACCTCTATGCATTTGAACCAGATGCTTGCCAGCTCTGTTTGTGAGAGCCACACGAGTGATTGGAGGAATGAGTATGAGAGTAAAAGTGAAGGCAGAAAAACATTCTATTTCAATAAAGCTTTTTAATCCATAAAACTAACTAGTGTGTAGGGAAATTAGGAAAAGGGATGTTATCTGTATGTTATCCTTTAATGAATTCCATTGTTCTTTACCATAGCTGTGAAATATTAACTTCTTCAAGTTGCACAGTCACTGTCACTTGTGAACAGTTGATGAAACCCAGTGGGAAGAGCTTGGGTGTGTGATAAAAGAGAAGAGAGGACAAAGAGGGCTTCCCAAAAATTGGCTAGTCAGATTGTCAAAGAAAATTGTGTAACAACTAGAATGCTGAGAAATCATTACATTCATTCCACTCTGTGGATTTTATTTACTTAGTGAATAACCCTCCCTTCCCCCCCCCCAAAAAAAAAAACTAAACACAGTTTAAGGTGGCCAGTTTCTCCCTTTGTCCTGCTCCAATGTCTTTAAACAAAAATCTGGGCTGAAGAAATGTAGCATTTCCCCCTAGCATGCATGTTTGTTTGTTTGTGTATTCTATAACTTGTACGTTGTCTTACTCAATAGACTCCAGATGGCTTACATTAAATTTGCAAACTAAATATGTAAAGGT
This sequence comes from Charina bottae, assembly GCA_023362775.1. Classification (NCBI taxonomy): domain Eukaryota; kingdom Metazoa; phylum Chordata; class Lepidosauria; order Squamata; family Charinaidae; genus Charina; species Charina bottae. Next base: position 51,706,941 of record JALMGJ010000005.1, read on the forward strand.
CTAGATGCAAGAATTATGGTCACTGAGCCAGCTAGATTATAGATCAGCAATTTGGGTGTGGGCTACTCTCCTCCTTTCTGGAAGTTCCATCATTTCATTTTAATTTGAATAGGCATAAAAAGTTTAATGTGTGAAATTCTTCTTCTTTCAGTGAATGTATTTGCAGAATTCATTAGAATTATGATAAACTACTTAGAATATTCAGTGATTTCTGCCAGATTTTTATCAAGGGCCTGTTTAGTATTTCCTGATTGCCACAAAGTCCATTAGATGCCTCTGAAAATACCACAATTATTATGTGAGTACAGTAATGAACATCTAGAACTGTTATTTCCCCTACACTTGTATGCATATTGTCTCAGAAACTACGTACCCTTGAAGGAAGTCAAACCTAATGCTCTACTTTGGATCTAGAATCCTTTCCTCTGGATGTGGTATAAAATATAGATTGCCTTTCACTTGAACTAATATATAGAGATCATCCTAGGTTAGCGATGCTATATTTTAATCAGTATTACAAAAGAGCTATCTGTGCATCTGTAGAAACCCAGTTTCTTCTGCAACATGCCTAAGGTAAGGCTTCTTACACTGTTGTTTCCTAAAGTGTTTCTTCCCACCCCCTTCCTTGCACCCCACATCCTTTGCAGCTATTCTGCTGTTTTTGACAGATACTCCTGTAAAGAGATGCCCAAGAGATATTTGTGCTGGTTAATCGTCTTTACTTATTTCAGTTTCCGTAATTCCCCTACAAATTTGGGATAACTTTTTCTAGAAAGATGGAAATCAATTAATTGTTTGCTACCTCTTCTAGGTTCATGGGTTTTGAAGCATAAATTAATCTCTTTCCAGCAATTAAAATAAAGGTAGTGTTGGAGAGGGGAGTGCTGTCCCTTTTTTCATGATATTGTGTTTTTCCCCCCATACTATAAAGCTTTTCTGCCTTCAGCTGTCTTTACCAACTAGGAATTCTGCAAGAAAGAGGCCATTAAAGTAACTCTACCCAGTTTAAATTTGGCACAACACACATTTACTGCCAACTTTTCCAGTGCAACATCTTAGTAAATTCTTTCTGACAATAGTTAGTGACAAGCATGTCAGAAACAACAAACTCAGTCACATATAAGGCTTATCAATAATTTAGTCCTTCCCCCCCCCCCATGAGAGCTTTTGTGTTTTGCAATAATGAAATATAAGATTTTAAAAATAAATAATAGGCTGTTGTCAGGCCAATTGTAGCTAGAAGTTATGAATTTGATTGATTGATTGAACATTTGACTTCATTCTCTCTAACAAGATCAAAGAGAAGCTCTTCCTCTTGCCCATGGCCACTTGCAATTTATTTAGAGATTGTATTCATAACCCAGCAGGTAGCAATATTGGACTGAGGTACACAGAAAATCAGCTCTTTGAGGTTTTTTCCCCCTCAATCCAAGGGATACAACAAATGAGATTTTTTTTAGTTTATTAAATCATTAACCACTTAATCACTAAGAACAAGCCATTAGCTGTCTCTCTTTCGTTCTCTTCCTGTACCCCCCCCCCCGGTGATAACCAAGAAACAAGTATTTGTTTAAAACATAAAAGCTAGTGTTTAAAACATGAGTTCCTTTTTCAAATGCAACAGACTGTAATTTTTTATTTATATAGCTATTCTTTCCTCCCTACGTCTTTTTCTCTCTCTTTTTGTTTGCTTTTTAATCAGCATGGCAGGAACCAGTGACACTCAGAAATGACAGGTGTATGAATTGCAATGAGGGATCGTACCAGCAGTATAGTGAACATGAGGGAAGAAAAGACACATGCACAAAAGCACAAATGAGAAAATCCCACCAAAAAGAAACTTCCTTCTTTTCTTTAGTTTCCTTTGGCCAAGCATATGCATTTTTGTAAGTTTCTTACTCAAAACAGTTGAACTGATTCTGTGTGCTTTTTTCATGTATACATTCCAGGGTTTAGTTGCATTTACACCTGTCTACCTATCTACCTACACTGGAAACCATCCAAGTGGCATGTAGCTTGAATCATGTCAACTGGATTTCTATTTTCTCAGTGGAAATGTTTCGCTCCTTATCCAAGGAGCTTCTTCAGTCTGAGCAAAGTTAGTAAGGGAATCCTTAAATATGTTTCTAGGTGGCTGTGTGACCTTGCACCTGGGGCTAGGTCATGGTTATTTGAGATGTTTATTTCTAAGTCCCTTTATCATCCAAAGGAGGATCGTTAAGATTACCTGGATGACTGAGAACCTTCATAGCCATCCAAGTGGCAATTGGTTAAAAATATTAGCAAGATTAACAATTCATAACAAGATTAATAATACATATGAGCAATGAATATCTTCCAATGTCCACTTCACATGGAACCTGTTGGGCTGAACAAAAGAGTGTGTCCAGAGTCATATATTTGAGATGGGTGGCTATATAAATCTAGAAAATAATATAAATAAATAAATAAATAAATAAATAAATAAATAAATAATGTTCAGAGCTAAGAGCGTTATTACCTACAAAGATTAGAATTGTGCAAGCCATGGTATTCCCTGTGGCACTCTATGGAAGTGAAAGTTGGACTTTGAAGAAGCAGAATAGGAAGAGTATCGATACCTTTGAACGTTGGTGTTGGAGAAGACTCCTGAGAACACCATGGACAGCCAAGAAAACAAACTGATGGATCATCAAAGAAATCAACCCAGAGTTCTCACTCAAGGCACAGATGACCAGGCTCAAATTATCCTACTTCGAACACATTATGTGAAGACCCAGCTCTCTGGAAAAGGTTCTAATGCTGGGAAAGGTGGAAGGAAAGAGAAGAAGAGGATGACCAGCAGCAAAGTGGACAGACTCAGTTACAATGGTGATGAGTGCACCATTGGGAGACCTGAAAGAACAGGTTAGGGATATATCATCATGGATAAAATCTATGTGGTTTCTGGGAGTCGAAAACGATATGATGCACATAATCAATCAATCAATCAATCAATCAAGAGAATTATGCTGATATGAGAATTATTAGAAGGGTGATTATCATTTTGTCCAGGATAACAGAAGCTTCAAGTGTATTAGATTATGAACATTTGCATTCATAAGAACTGATGAGCAATAGATCTAAACCAATAAGAAGGATGTAACTAAAAGCTTCTAAATGCACTGGTATCCTTGAAGCCCATACTGAGTTGATCCAGAATTCCCTATTGCATTGGATTTGAAATTTATTTCAGGTTAGGTATTATTCCACAATACTTTCCAAAACAGAGAGAGACAGTCCATATATTACAGAAAATGTAACATAGTTAGGAGTGATTGAATTCTGAAATGATACCTCTGAACATAGACACCTGCAGGGAGGCACAAATGGTATGCATCATGACACAAAGCATGTGACCTATGTACTTGTATCTGATGCCAGAACATAAGTATGAAAGGCCAGGGTTTGTGTTGTGATGTCAACACATCTGTTTTGTCAATTTTATTTTCATCATGGCACTTCTGCAAGATTTCTTATGTCTCCTAATACTGCATGGGTGGATGTGTATTTTTGAATACTCTGTATGGAAAAATTTCTGTTCTTATCACAAATGAGTATATTGTGCTGAGAGACCATGCTAAACATTTGGCAATTTATTACCTAAAGAATCTTAAAAATGTGGCTGCTATTTCTGCTGCTTTAAATATTTAAAATGTTACAATCTGAAGCAAAACAGGACATTCATAAATATTAAAGAATGAGAGAAGTACTTGAACCTCAGTTTTTGTTTTTAGCTTAACTTGCCCTTCTCACAGGAATGCTGTGCTCCAGAAGAAGGGCTAGTAAGATGTGGTAAATTCCTAGAAAACAGCTGTGCCTTCTCTTTTCTTTATCAGATGGCTTTAAATACAATATTGTATTTATTGTACTTAAATAAAATACAATACTCTTTTACATGATAATCCTGGGAGCAATACTCAACAGTTCCTGATCAATCATAGGCTAGTTCCCTGGCCTCCCCAGGTATCTTAAATTTTTACATTGCCCAACAAATAAAAGATAACACAATAACAATCTGTGAATAGTGCAATACAGTGACGGCTTGCTTTTGGAAAATATATATACAGTAGGGGAGCACAATCTCAGCACTCTGGCTACATGCAGCCCCCAAAGTACCTCCCATGATATTCCAAATATTCTACACAAAATAGAAATATTAATGTGCCTGAAGGAAAAAGATATATAATAAAATGGATAATGATATTCACTGCAAGTAATTAAGGCCCCCTTTCTCCTGACTCTGCCTCCCTTTTGGAATACAGCACCCAGCTTGCTCTTTGACAAGTGACCTGAAAAAGTCCCCTATGCAACTGATCTACGTTTTCTCAATTATGTCCTCATTTAGTATGTTCGGAAAGTTTTGTCAGTGTTGACAAACAGGAGCTGAAAACTTAAATTCTAAACATTCTGCTTCTATATTAAGCTTCATTTAGTTATACTTCCTCAGATTTCTATCACTAAATGGCAGTTACTCTTCATCATTCTTAGTTTTTTTTAATCCCTTAGGCTTTTAGTTCATGTAGAACTGTTTGCCAGTTATTCCTCCTCCTCCTTCCCTCCCTCTTTCTCTCTCTCTTTTTCTCCCTCCCTCCCTCTCTCTCCCTTTCTCTTTCTTTCTTTGGAATGGGAAGGTAGCATAAAATAAATCTCTATCCTCTTATGGACACAAGCCTTTGCTATCTATAATTGCAAGGAACGAACTGGATTATGCAAATAAGCTTATTATGCTAAGATTTGTTGTTAAATTTGGCGCTCATTAGCACTCCAGAAAACATTGGATTTGATGTTGTTTTAATAGCATATTCTGAGTGCATAAACATTCTTGTTTCACTTATTTTTTCTGAATCAATCTTAACTGGATATATTTTGATAAAACCTTAGAAATTATAGGATGTTTCATTTCCCTCTTTCTTTACTATGTCATGTCATTTCCTGTAATCAATCATACCAGCCCCTGGTCACAAGCTGGAAATATTTATAATGGTTGAGTCTTAGCCAACCCATTACTACATTCCAACAAAAGCACATGAACACAAACAGTTAACAAAATTTTGATCTCTATTTTAATACAGTAGTGTGTAAACACACAAATGATATGATATGTTGGAGGAGTTTGCTGGAGATTTTCAAAGAGACATTTATTAATTTTTATTTTATTAAGCATACATGAGAATAAATGGAATGCTTAGGGAAAGGTTTAACATTAATCAAGAAGTAAGATAACGATGTCCCATTGGTTGTTTAATAAATTTATAGATAAATATATAGGGATTATTTCTGATAACTTTAGAGGTATGTTGGATTTAACAGTGAGTATACACATGATGTTGACAAGGAACCCAAATTATTTACAGTGAAATTTGGATAGACAATTGATAGACTGTATGATATAACAAGGAGTATGAACCCAAAAATTCTCAAACATCAAGTAAACGTGCTTAATAAGAAGAATGGAGTTATGCATAAAAGGAAAAGAAAATGAATATCAAGTCAAATTTGTGTACTTTTGTAGAATGTTTACTAAAGATGGTAAAATGGACAGATTTGTAACACACGCAAATGCTGGTAGAAAGGTAATGGATAGTATGTGGCTTGTTACAAGGAATGAATATTTGTTGAAAGAATAAAAAACATGTATAAGAGCATTTTATGACCATTTTTATATGGAAGTGAGAACTGAATATAAAAGTAGGTTGAATGCAGTGGAATTGGTTACTTAAGAAGTCTGTGTGTGGTAAAACCAAAGGACAGGGTCAAGAATGAATGGGTACAGAATTAATGTGGACTGATATAAAAGTGAGTTATAACCAATGTAATAAGAGTCAGTTTGGCGTAGTGGTTAAGGCAGAGCTTTCCAAACTGTGTGTCACGACACAAAAGTGTGTCACCTGCGGGGCCCAGATGTGTCGCATCAAAACCCGGAAGCGCTGATGGCACGCCATCAGCACTTCCGGGTTTCCCCGCGGCGACACACCAACGGCTGTGTGCGAAAATCCGAAAGCGCCGCAGCCACGGCAGCGCGCAAAAACCGAAAGCGGCAGCAGCACTTCTGGGTTTTTGCGCGCTGCCGCAATGGCAGCTCTTCCGGGTTTTCCCATGGCGACACACCAATGGCAGTTGGTGTGTCGCCACAGGAAAACTTTGGAAAGCCCTGGGTTAAGGCATCAGGCTAGAAACTAGGAGTTCTAGTCCCACCTTAGGCACAAAGCCAGTTGGGTGACCTTGGGCCAGTCACTCTATCTCAGCCTTAGGAAGAAGGTAATGGCAAACCACTTCTGAAATCCTGCCAAGAGAACTGCAGGAACTAGTCCAGGCAGTCTCCAGGAGTCAACACTGACCTGAAGGCATGAAAAACAAAAACAACCAGTGTAAAAGAATATATTCAAGTGGTTTTGTCCTATTGAGAGAATGAATTGAGGATAGCATTGCAAAATAAATATATGAAGGAAGAGTAAATAGGTCAAGGGGAAGGGGAAGACCAAGAAAGTCAAGATCGGCTAGAGATGATGAGATCCTAAAAAAGAGATAATTGGAAAATTAAAGAACACAGAGCAATATAGAGAGAGGTATAAGCTATAGTAGAAGCAAGGGTGTTTTCCAAGAAAAGTATGGAATGCTTTAGTGAAGAGTGTTGCTGAAAATTGATCTACTCAGATTTCCTTTTTGTTTTCCTTTTTCCATGCCATTATTATTATTATTATTATTATTATTATTATTATTATTTTATTGATTCTTACACTTTTTCTGCACTTTGTGAAATGTTGCTTACCCCACACAAAATGCCATGGTGGCTATGCATATAGGTCTGTATTTAAAGATAACAATCACCACAGTATGTTTCACTGGAAACGAACTGGCAGCCAGTGCAATGTCTTTGGCATAGGTATACTATTTTTGTTGTTTATTCATTCAGTCACTTCCGACTCTTTGTGACTTCATGGACCAGCCCACGCCAGAGCTTCCTGTCGGCCGTCACCAACCCCCAGCTCCCCCATGGTTGAGTCCGTCACCTCCAGAATATCATCCATCCATCTTGCCCCTTGGTCGGCCCCTCTTCCTTTTGCCTTCCACTTTCCCTAGCATCAGCATCTTCTCCAGGGTATCCTGTCTTCTCATTATGTGGCCAAAGTACTTCAGTTTTGCCTTTAATATCATTCCCTCAAGTTGAGCAGTCTGGCTTGATTTCCTGGAGTATGGACTGGTTTGATCTTCTTGCAGTCCAAGGCACTCTCAGAATTTTCCTCCAACACCACAGTTCAAAAGCATCTATCTTCCTTCACTCAGCCTTCCTTATGGTCCAGCTCTCGCAGCCATAGATTACTACATGGAATACCATTGCTTTAACTATATGGACCTTTGTTGTCAGTGTGATGTCTCTGCTCTTAACTATTTTATCTAGATTTGCCATTGCTCTCCACCCAAGAAGTAGACATCTTCTGATTTCCTGGCTGCAGTCAGTGTCTGCAGTAATCTTTGTGCCTAGAAATACAAAGTCTGTCACTGCCTCCACTTTTTCTCCATCTATTTGCCAGTGATCAATCAAGCTGGTTGCCATAATCTTGATGGTCTCTATGAATTCTCCCAGAGACAAAGTTTTGTTGGAGAAACTCTAGCCTGGGTTTCTTGGCATCAAGCTAGGAGCTGACTAGACTGTCTACAATGCCTTCCTGAAAAAATGTCCACAGAAATTACAAACATGTTTCTCTGGGTTTTGGATGTACTTTACCTTAATTACGTGTAATGCTGATCATGGTCATAATCCAGTATAGCAAGTCCCAGACCACCTTCATATTTTTATTTACACTATGTAAAACAACTGTCCTTTTCAGCTGAGAGATAAGACTATGCTAAATGCAATTTCACAAATACAGTCTTTTTTTACCAACATTTCCACGTGAAGATTTTGTGATTTAATTGTTAGATTTTATAATAGCCTAATTACACCTAAGGGCCCCCATGTTCCAGAAGCGATATACAAAGTACCCGATACCCTGTTTTTAGTAAATAAATACTGTGGTTTTGTCCAGCACTTTTGTCCAAAGGGATGAAGAATAAATATTTTGTCACATACAGTATTATAACTGGAAAGCTTTCTATGCAGAAACAATTAAGATATTTTTGGTCTGTAGGGAAGAGAAATGGGATTGCCATGATTGGAACTTTACATTCAAGTATGTGAAGTACAAATTCAGTGCAGAGCTCCAAGCAAATCTAGTGTAAAAGGCATTATTGTCTTTGGAGATAAAGAAAGCATAGGGTATATTATATTCATATACAAATAAGGAAGATTTAAAAATGTATCTTATATTAAGTTGATTGAATTAAGGAAATTGAAATTTAAGGAAATTTATTTTTATTTATTTATTTATTTATAGTGTTATTTATACCCCGCCTATCCCCTCCCTAACGGAGGACTCTAGGCGGCTTACATACATATCTATATATACATTTTATCATTATACATTATACATTATACAATATTACCAAGTGTAATTCACCCGCGCACCAGGAGAGGGGGTAAGGGAACCAGTACTTCTAAGGCTCTGGACTACAATTCCCAGGATGCCTTGAGCCGGCTGCTGATGTCCTGTTGATGTCACATCCGGGTCTGTCCTCACCGGCACGATTCAATCTTCCTCCGCTCTTTTTCCTCCGGTGGAACGATTCCCGACAGGACGCCAGCACATTTTTCCCACGTAAGGTGGTACCCATTTATCTACTTGCATTAGCTTTCGAACTGTTGGGTTGACAGGAGCTGGGGCAAGTGGCGAGAGCTCACCTTGCCACACGGAGATTCGAACTGCCAACCTACTGATCGGCAGTCCTACAGCATCAGTGGTTTAACCCACTGAGCTACCGCGCCTATAAATAATAAAAAAAGGTAAAGGTTCCCCCCGCACATTTGTGCAGTCATGTCCGACTCTAGGGGCCGGTGCTCATCTCCGTTTGTTAGCCGAAGAGCCAGTGTTGTCCGAAGACGCTTCCACGGTCATGTGGCTGGCATGACGCGCGTGGAACGCTGTTACCATCCCACCGAAGTGGTACCTATTCATCTACTTGCATTTGCATGCTTTGAAATTGCTAGGTTGGCAAGAGCTGGAGCTAGTGCGGGAGCTCACTCCGTCACGTGGATCTAGGGATTCGAACCTCCGAACTTGCAATCTTCCGATCGACAATACTTATAGTCAATTTGATTTTGTATTTTTAGAAAAAACGTTTCTTCTTTTCATGGAAATGGTTTATTGATTCTATGTTTCTACCAATTGCTCTACTGAAGCTATGCTACAATCCTCACAAGGGTATGATTTCAAAAGAGGAAACAAAAAGAAAAGTGATTGAATATTTCAGTTGATTTTTATCAGATCTCAAGTCAATTTTGACTGAAATTCTATGGACCTGATCAACAAAAATATGTTGCCAGCCAAACAGCCCTCGTCTGAAAACATTTGGCTTTGAATTGGGGAAATAGCAATATTTATTTTCACCAAAAGGGGAGAATGAGATATACATATGCTTTTAATAAATAAACAATATTGATTATAGGGATCAGCCAATTCAATTAATGGAAAGTGGGGGACCTGAGCCTCTTTTGATGGTGTTAGATTCCTTTTTCTATCACCTCTAGCCAATGGAATCTGTCTTCCAGGAGTTCACCATGTTTGGCTTTTTGCTATATGCAAATGCCTCCATTTAATATAGAATATAATATGGAGTGGCCTGATGATAGTATGTACTGTATGTATGCAGCAATATTGGTAGACCACTCTAATTCTGGAAGAATATAACATTGCCTATAAAGTCCTTTAAGATTTGGCACCTGGGTAATTGCAGGTTCATTTGCTCAAACCAGAAGTGGATCTATCTAGTAGATCTTGAAGGGAGCAACTGCTTCTAGTCCCAGACTTCTAGGAGGAGAGATCTGGCAAAGCTAGAAGTGCTGCTTTTCTGTGACTGTTCCAATGCTCTAGAATGGTCTTCCCAGAGAGACTCAGCTCCTCCCTGATGGATTTTAGGAAATGACTGAACACAGAATTATTCTGGAGGACATTCTCTTAACGTAAGCATGTTGCCAGCTTTTATTATTTGTTCTTGTCTCTTTTTTTTCTGTCTTTGTTGAGGATTTATGATGTTATTATTTGTTTTAATCATGCTGTGGATGCTTTAAGCTATTGTTATATTCTATACTCTGTAAACTGCTGAAAGTCATTAGACTGTGGCAATGTGTAAGTTTAATAAATAATAAATAGCAAAAGAAGAATTGTGTCTCTGTAATGTGACACAGCATGTCATCTGACAATGAGAGCCTTTGTGAATACCAGCTATATACATGACAGCTAGATGCATGACAGGCTCCATATAATCAGGAATCATGCACAAGGCTATAACTCTGGTCCTACCATCTGCATTTAATGCAATATTTTAAGAGATGGAGTAGTGTGTCTACACCTAGGGCCACATAAGTTTTCCTGGAACTGAGAATCCTATCCTTGGGCAGGATGTGCATATACTGTACATTTAGTGTGGCATTGGAGAAGGGAGATAACCCATGAATTCCCTTTCCAGATGTCTCATTAACCTTGGACACAAGGTTAACAACACTTCCACATGTGTTGGGTACTGGAGAAGAAGACCTCATAAAAAGAGCTACAATTTCACTAGATAGATAGATACTTTATTGATTTAGTCTTTTGACCATATCAAGAATAGAATAAAATAAAATAAAATAAAATAAAATAAAATAAAATAAAATAAAATAATAAAATAAAATAAAAATAAAATAAAAATAAAAATAAAATAATAAAATAAAATAAAATAAAATAAAATAAAATAAAATAAAATAAAATAAAATAAAATAAAATAAAATAAAATAAAATAAATAAAATAATAAAATAAAATAAAATAAAATAAAATAAAATAAAATAAAATAAAATAAAATAAAATAAAATAATAAAATAAAATAAAATAAAATAAAATAAAATAAAATAAAATAAAATAAAAAGCCATTATAAACATACAAGTAAATACAAGTAGATACAAGTAAAACTGTAATACAAATTAATATCAAACCATCACCCCTACAGTCAACTCCAATCTGGTCTAAATAATCTGTCCTCTTTAAGATTGCCTTTGATATGAAGAGTGCAGTCTTACTAATAATGAACTGGTTCTTTCCCTGTAAAAAATAAGAAAGTTCCTGCTGGCTGCTCCAGTATTTTTTGTTTTTTAAATATAAATCTAAGTGGTCAGTCCTTTCTACAGAGTATAATCTGCAATCAAATAAGGTATGTGTGGTATCTTCAACAACTGGGGCGCCACAAATACATAATCTTTCTTTGTATGGAACTCCTTGGAACCTCCCATATCTTACCATGGAGTCTGATTGGTCAAAACGAGCTCTAGTAAAAGCTCTTCTGAGATATTGGGGCAAGAAAGTTGTTAAATACTTTTCTAGTTGAAAGACTGATTTGTCTTTCACTAAAATGAGGAAAAATTCAAAGAGTTTCATTCCTAACACAGACAATTTGTAGCTTTCCTTGAAATAAATTTTCCAATTTAGAAACAGATCTACCCAATGTGAGGGTTCTTTGCTTTTCAAGGACTGGACATGCCACAGCATAGCAAATCTGTACCCAATGCAACAGACTATTGCTCTCCACCCTTCTAGGACTTGCAAGGTGATGTTGCCATGTAAATATGTCTTTAATACTCAATCCTTTAATACTTAGTTCAAAAAAAAAAGTCTGTTAGTCTGTAAAGTGGCAGACAACCTTTGCTTCCTTCTAAAAGTTCTTACACTGGTTGGGATGAGGTGCTGTCTCAGTGTGGTTGTTCCTCTTCTAGTTGCTACCGAGCTCCCAGCAAAGCTCCATGCAAGACTCCCACCAGGATATACCGCTCACCATAGCTTGTGGTCCTGGCACTTGACTGATAGCCCTCTTGCCTGCTTGTAACAGCTGCCAATCTCCAGATGTCACCTCTGCTTCCCTGTTTGCATGCCATTTTCTTATCTCATGATAAGAAACACCCTACACCCCCTTCCACTCTGTCTTAAGGTTTGTTGTTTGTAAGCTAAGGGCCTGGGTGGGGTGAGGCTGCCTCTGGACATCAGCACATCCTTGAAAACGCCAGGGTATGGCTCAATTATTACAGGCAGCTGGAACGCCGGCTTGGATGCTTGCGAGTAAAGTTGTGAGTGAATGGATGAATGCATGCATGCATGCGAGAAATGGGGTGGGAAGCATTTCTGCCTGACTGCAGCTGCCTTTTCCAAGTGCAGACAGCAATCCCAACTTCACTCCCTCACACTCAATATGGGCATGGTTAAAAAAAACAAGTTATGTGAAATATGTTCAACTTGTGTTATTGTGGGTAAAAGGTTTAGACAATCCCAACCCTCTACTATATAATTTTTTAGTCTTCCTAATATTAGGTGAGAGCCAATTTGGTGTAGTGGTTAAGGCATCAGGCTAGAAACCGGGAGTCTGTGAGTTCTAGTCCCATCTTAGGCACAAAGCCAGCTGGGTGACCTTGGGCCTGTCACTCTCTCAGCCCTAGGAAGGAGGCAATGGCAAACCACTTCTGAAAAACCTTGCAGGGACTTGTCCAGGCAGTCTCTGTGAGAATTGGACACGATTAAATGGATATATATATATACAGTGTATGTATGTATGTATTCCCAGGATCAGAAATAGCCATCTGCAAAATGGAAATCTAATACTACAACTTCCGCCACTGTGTGAAAATGACAAATATGTCACTGAGATTCTGGTGCCTTTTTCTTGTCAGAAAATATTCCAGTAATTCTGGGACTTCCGGTGGGGACATGGCAGACTGAACAGCTGTGCCCATGGGCTCCGCGGGTAGAACTGACAACGCGGCAGTTTTTTCGGGCTCAGGCAGGTTTCTCCTGAAGCTCAGGAGTGTTTTTCCAGAAAAAGGAAAACACCTGGAATCACCCCATCTGTCCTCCGGACAGCTGCTTGCAGCCAGAACTTCGCAAACAGCGTTCGCAACTGACTTTTGTGTTGAGTTTGCTAAAAGAAAAGGTAAGCAAATGGGCCATACCTATCACTGAGTGCAACAACCCTATGCTGGACAATTATCAAAACTTCAAGCAAGAATTTAGAGGAGCTGTCAACAATTTATGAGATGGGGGACTGTCAACAGTGAAATTAGCAAACTCAGGCAAGGTCAGAATTGAGTGTGGGGGTACATATAGGATTTGATCTGGCTCTGATTGACCAATTTAGAGAAGGACTTGCTGATGAGATGTAATGGAATGTGAGAATGACCTTGGAAGACAGAAGGGATAGATACTGACTAGGGAATGATTTGATAAAAGAAGGAGGAGTCCACAACAAAGTAACGGACAGAGAAAGAAACTTAGAAAGGACCCACCCTAACTGGTTAGGTGGTAAATAGGGATGGTGAGAGATTTGTACTTTCAGACTTGCAAGATTCTGTTAATGTAGCCTAACAATAAAGTAGAAGTAGCTCATCTGGTCGTGTTTCCTGTCTGGGTTTCCTGGGATGGCTGACACAAACTGAGAAATTAATTGGTGAGACAAGCCACCCCAGATAATTTGGAAGAGCTGTTCCAAGGTTGCATGATAAATGATGGCCAATTGGAAGAGTTGAGCAGAGGAGAAATGACAAGAGGAAAGGGTTTTACAACCTTTCTTTGCCCATGGGACTGATACAGATACTATAGCATCTGTAGCATCTACCTACAAACAAGAGTATGTACGTATATCAAGAAAAATGTCTCCTTTTTTTCTGGATTCAGTTCCAATCTATTATCCCTCATCTTCCCCATTACTGGCTGAAGGCAGGCACTCAGGGGAGCCATACCATACAATAGTGAAATAGAGTGTCATTAGCATATGAGCACCAAGCTCCCAACCTTTTGATCATCACTTCCAAATGTTTTATGTAGAGACTGAAAATCATTAGAGACAGAATGTTGTTAACATCCTTCTGCATAGGCCCTTGGCCCTTCTTTAACTAATGAAACTGAACCCCCATCTCAGCTCTTTCATTCCCATTTGAGGAAGAGCTGGTTGATTTTTTCAGTATGTGTGATTGTGATAAAAGAAATAGGAAAGGCATTTGGGAATTCAGACTGCTTCTCTCTCTCTCTCTCTCTCTCTCTCTCTCTCTCTCTCTCTCTCTCTCTCTCTCTCTTCTCTCTCTTTCTCTCTCTTTCTCTCTCTCTCTCTTTCTCTCTCTCTCTCTCTCTTTCTCTCTCTTTCTCTCTCTCTTTCTCTCTCTCTTTTTCTCTGTCTCTCTCTCATCTCTCTCTCTTTCTCTCTCATATAGTACCTCCTGATGGGACACAATCTAATAAAACTTCCATTTTCAGGTCAAGAAGAAAACCCATTACCTATCTGATCAGTTTGACTGACAACAATAATGCTGCTTGCCTTTATTTTCCTATATTATATGCAGAATTAATGTTAATTGTCACCTTTTTTTCTTGTCTTTCCAGTATGTTTTTGGTGTCTGTGGGCTGTATTGATTCTCTTCTCTACTGAAGCTGCCCTTGCCACCAGAACCTCCTTGTAGATAATGTGCTTCAATTCTGTGTATGATATTTTATGGGAAAACATTTTTTCATTATTCCCCACCCCCACCCCCTTCTTTTTTCAACTTATTAAAGATGCAGCAAAAAAGGGAAAGAAAAGAAAGAATTCTGAGCACAAAGCAGAGACTTTTGATGCCCTTTCTTTTTTAGCTAATCCTTTTATTTGACTTTTGGGAATGAATCATTTTTGTTATGGCAAATTCAGACTTGTGTTTTACAGCTGGTCTTTAATTCTGAACAGGCCTCCAATACTGGGCAGAAGAAAGTGGTGCTGCTAATTTTATTGCCATCTCTATAATATAGAGTGAATCATTTTCTTTCATTTTCCACATCCTCTCTCATTTATAGCCCTGTGTCATTGATGGGGGAAAGTGTTAAATTAGGACTTCTGGGGAAGAAATGGCGAACTGAAGATGGCTCCGCAAAACGTGGAGCCAACAATCACGGTGGAATGAAGAGCCAGTGAGTAGACCAGCTGTTTGTAATTCCTCTCCGGACAAGGAGAGGATTTGAGATCACCCACAAGTGCTCCAGATAGCTGCTTCTCGCAAGGAGACCACAAGAGTCACAGTCACTGGTGGGTTTAAAGCTCTGGGTGACAAGGGAATAGCCATCTTGCTCAAACCACAGTTGGCACCTTTGAAAGGACACTGGGTTAGCATACTTCCTTTTCTAATCACTTTCAGAAATTGCTTGTTAACTGCTTCTTAGCTATCAGGAACCTTTGGATTGACAAGTTTTACAGCACTGGGTGAATTTCCTTCAATCCTTAGTGAAAGAAGTTTTAAACACAAGTTTAAGGACTTAATTTTTTTTCTGGAATAAAAAGCAAAAGGGTGTTTAAAATTTTGATTTTAGAATGTTACAAATGGACTAAGGGTCTAGATAAATTTGAAATAAGATTTTGGAATTAATTATAAAGAATCCTTGCCTTGGGAAAATGTTTCTGTTTTGAATTATTTTAAAAAAACATAATAAGATAAGACTTTAAAAATTGGACACTAGAGGTAACTAGAAGGAACTAAAGATTACAATTAAAGGAAAAGAACACTCAAACTCAGGTTACAAATTCAGAATGAAGCAAAATATTTTAATCTTGGACATACTGTAGGATATTTTTGAATAATGGACTCAGAAGTTAATTTTAAGAGTGTCTGCCTCTATAGATACACTGTGTTTAAAAGATGTTATGGAAGAGAAACAAGTTTTAACAGACAAGACTGAGACTGATCTGAAAGATTTAAAAATGACAGACTACAAGAATGATATGGAAAAATATGCTACACTGGACATACAAATGAAACCAGCTGATGTCTTAATAATTAAAAGTTATATGCAAATAACAAACCAAAAGAGTGATGTAGATAACTTTCCTATATTGGATTTGCAAAAGAGGCTTGTTAAAGCTTTGAAGAATTTCGTGAGAAGGGACAAATTAAAAATGAAAAGTAATCAAGTTCTCGGCATTATTTGAAGGGACTAAAGATCAAGGTTGTTAAAAGGAAGGAATATAAAGTTGGTTTATTTAATCAAGGTTAAAATGTTGTTATGTCTAATAACACTTAATGGACTTTTGCTGACATTGGGACTGAAATGACAAGGTGTTATGGCAGAGCTTTCCAAACTGTCTGTTGCGACACATTAGTGTGTTGGCTGCAGTGTCTGGGTGTGTCGCGGCTGCTGCTGCCTCCAAGCCCTGCCAGGATTCCGCGCAGGTCCTAGTGCCTGCCTTGTGCCTTGCTGCCTCCAAACCTGCCCTGCCAGGATTCCGTGCAGGTCCTAGTGCCTGCCTTGTGCCTTGCTGCCTCCAAACCTGCTGTGATTCCGCACAGGTACTAGTGCCTGCCTTGTGCCCTGCTGTAAGAGTGTGTCGCAAAATGATGCCCTGTTGTAAGAGTGTGTTGCGAAATGATGCATGTCTAAAAAGTGTGTCACCAACATGAAAAGTTTGGAAAGCTCTGTTTTATGGATTTGTTTATAGATAAGAGATAGGATATGGGAAGAAGAGATTGTTTGTTGTATTTTAAGAGAAGGTGATAAGTTACTAAAATTGTTTATACTTGTGATGAAGGGGGAAGTCACTTCTTTATATATTTCTTTTCTTTTTCTTTACTATATTCTTATTTTTTCTTTCTTTTCTGTTTTTCTTTCTCTTTTTTCTTTTCTGCACCTTCTCTTTTTTCTTTTTATTCTTTTATTTTTTAAAGTTTGTATTAGTTTTATTGTTGTAAATTGTAATCTTTAATAAAACTATTATTTGAAAAAGAGAAGTGTTAAATTGACGTACTCTGCAATGTTAAACTGACATATTCTGGAAAGCAATAGGATGATTGTTCATGAATGAAAGTAGTGACACCCATTTACCCTGCTTGATGAATGAGTAATATTCTACAATAAATTATAATAATTAATAATGTATTAATTTTTTATGTTGCCCAAGTCCCAGCAACTCGCATTTATAACAAAATGGCTTTGAAAGAACAGGAATTGTAAGGCAATAAGGCCATCTAGTCCCAGATTCTGTTCTCATAGTAGCAAACTAAATCCCAGTTGAAACCTCACAAGTGGATCATGAGTGTATTCACACCCTCCCACTTACTTTGATCAGCAAGTAGTTTTGAGATCCTCTGGTACTGAAGGTAATATATAGCTATTATGATAACAATCCATTCATTTATTTATAATTAGATTTGTATCCTGCCTGTTATGAGGTTGAGAGAGGGGGATTGACTCCAAATTACCCAGTGAATTTCAATAAGTGAGGAAACTTGAACCTAGGTCTACTCAGTCCTAGATCAATGCCATAACCACTATACCACATTCATTGATTGAACTTTCATGAATTGTTTCAACTCTTTTTTAAATCTGTTGACATTGGTGACTGCTACTATTTCTTGTAATAACAAATTCCAATTATATGCTATTGGGAACAGGTGATTTCTTTTATTATTTACTTTCACAGACAATCCCTCTAATAATACCTCTAATAATAGGAAATGGAGGGAGACTTCTCCCTGATCATTTCTCCAGGGATCATGCCTAAGTTAATGCTGTTCTGCAACAAAACAAATGATTATCAAATGGCAGCAAAGAGATACAAAAAAACTCTAGTGGTCATATGGATTTTCACAGACCAGATTGGTAGCCCTAGAATAACTATACATCTCTTGGGTTCTTTCCCCCTAAGTTAAAGAGCTTCAAACGTGGTGATCTGACATTTTACAAGATGCGCTATAAACCCTTAAGTTCTTCTTTTCTGCATTCTTTCTGCCTCTGTAATATCTGTGTTGATCTGCAGTGAACAGAGCTGTATGGAGTCATACTATAGGTTTGTATAAAGGCATCATAATATTGACATTCTTATTTCAACTCCTTTCTTAATGAATTCTGGCATACATTATACCCACCCCACCCCAGTTCTTGGCCTTTTTCAAATGGTGGCTCTGTGAACTAAGTTCAGGTAATCTCCTGGAAAGTTGCATTGAAGTCAGAAGGATATTTGGCATAACACTGGATTTGATTTCTCTGACAATGATGAAAAGAAAAATCAAGGAAATTAAGTAGGCCAATAAGAGTGTAGCCTAAGGTGCATGCATGTTTTTTAAGACTGAGAGGTCCAGAGCCCCTACAAATTTTGTGTCATTCCACCTACTTATTCCACCTACTAATTTAATGTTTTTCCTCCATTGTTTTTTGCCCACTGAAATTAACAGCTAAGTAAGTGGGAATGTTTTAGTTACAATGCTGAAATAACTCTTAAGATTATATATTAGTTTCCTTGCCTTGAATAGAATGTATTGGCCCATCTGTCCTTTTCAAATACTGAACCATACTTTGAATGGGCTAAACCATCATGTATGAGACCCAGAGAAACTGCCCTTTCCCCAAAGGCTTTGGTTCTTTGGTTTTGATAACATTCTGCCAATGCAATCTGTCCCTCTTTCCTTAAAAAAATTCTGTCACTTAAAGGCAACTTTTAATAAGTTGGAATCTAATATTAACAAGATATTCACCTTCACAGAACTTTGTTATAAAAACAGATACCAAACCTGGGCTGCAACCTCCAAGACCACTAAATGATAGCAAAGGGATACAGAACACTCTAATCCTTTGCTGCCACCTAGCAGTCATTTGTATTTTTGCAGCTACATTCCTAAAAGCAAGATATCCTTTGCCCCCTCATTATTTTGAGTATTTTGACTCAACTGTCTAGTGCCAACTTCTCAATGGGCATGTTTTCTGGAAAAGCTTTCTGTATCTGTTGATTGATTTCTTGTTAAAGGTGAGGTGGATAGCAAGTTCCAATTAAAGAGCAGAAAACATTTAGGAGTGTTGGATGGAATATTCATTCATTCCCTCAAGTTGAAGCTTTGGCTGGAAGGCACAGAATGGGGGGAAAAGATTAAAAAAGAAATACATTTACTGGCCACAAATGAAATCAAGTTTCCAAACGTAGGTTCCCATTTTGTATTCCCATTCCATGCATTTTGTGTACCCAGTTGATAGAATGGAGAGAGTTAAGCACCAACTTTTCAGAAGGATCTATCCTTGCACAGAGTCCAGGATCAGATCCTTTAAAAAAGAGAGAAAAATGAACCAGATGCCTATGGGGTATACACAAGGAGGAAGTGGTGACACACCCCTGTCTGGGGCAATTTTTCCATGAAGCTGATATTTAGAAGCATGCTGCCCCCACCTGGAGATAACCAATGGTCCTAGCTTCCATGAATTTATTCCATCCCCTTTTAAGACCATTCAAGTAGGCAGCCATGTGATCCTAGGAAAAGGTGCCACTACTTTAAGGTGCTGCTACATGATGCAATGCGTACAATGATTTCACAATGAGTACATTGTGTCTGTTGAAGCACAGCTTCTTCTCTTTGGATCTAAGAGAAGTGAAACATCAATGGAGATTTCTTAGAAGTGAGTCTAGTCTTGTGTTGCACATTTGATTTAAACACTGCTGTCCTGCAAATAAACATGTACAACAAATTTTTGATTTGGCCAAGCCAGAAAATCTTGAATTGACCAATCTGGAGCCTTGAGGGGAAAAAAGGCTTAAAAACAGAGGCTAAACAAAGATCCTCCTAGAGAGGAAGAAGACAGACTTAGAACCACTGAATACCCTCTGTCTAGGCTTCATTGTTAAAGTAAAGGAATTGGAAGAAGTTACCACAGCTGTTATAGTTCTGCATGACTAGTTCAAATTCTTGCTCAGGAAGGAAACTAAAATGCAGCATATCTACTCCCACTGGGTAATTTCACAGTCTGTAACAAACGTTCTGTTACTTTCAACATCATCAGCTTCACCCATAACAACGAAGAAGCAGAACAGATGTGCAAATTATGTTATTGCTTATAAGCCATGTATAAGCAAAGGGGTTAACATCCTGAATTTCTTCTTGAGCAGAAGGTGATATGTATTGCAGTTTTGCTTTGCTTCGCTTCTGGGTATAATGATTAACTTCTGCATATTAAAGGAATTACTGTGTAGGAGGCCAGTTGAACAGGAGGAAAAGTGGAACAAGGAGTAAGGAAAAAAATAAAAAATCTTCCCAGAATGTCCTCTTTTCAAAGAATCTCTGTTAGAGGTGCTGCTGTTTTGATATTTGTTCCCATCAGTGGTCTATAAGTTTCATAGTGGTGCAAAAGAGGGAGAGAGGCTAGTGAACACATATTGAAGTCAAGTTGTTGTCTAATTAGGGCTAATTAGGGTGAAAATGTTTCAAGAAATCAACTTTTGCCAGACAGTTCAAGATAGCAAGATGATTTAAGAAAATGAATGTTCTGCAAATAAATCACCCAGGAGGGGGAAACCTGATATTAAAGAAAGTTCATGTATTTGTCTTAGTGAATTTTCCTTGAATAATAGAGTAGATCTGGTTACATTTAAGGCAGACTTTTGTTCTTATTTTGCTTTCTGTATTTCTGAGCTAGCATTCAGAAATTTTTATAATCTGAAGAAAGAAACTTTAAAAAGACAGGGCAGAAGACTATAGGCAAACTTAGGGTATATCTACACTTACTGTTTAATCTGCTCCTGTCCTGAGCTAACGCTAGCTTGACTATAAAATGTCTTAATAAACCCTTTCCAGATTAAGTCAGTTTGGCATCATAATATCTAAATGTTAATTTTTCTTCCAATCATTGAAATGCTCTATGGAACTAAAAATCCATTTTCAGCTTTATTTCCTAAAACCTACACATAATTAAAATATAGTAATATGGAAAGCCAATTAATTTGCATGTTACAAAATAATTACTGTAAGAAATGACATCTGAAAAATATTTCTCTCTGGAGAAATTTCAGCTGTTTTATGGCTTCCCTTTCACAACTTTAACATTCTTATTATGTTTTATGGATGTTTCATTATCTTTGTATTGATTTTTCATGGATCTTTATTTAAAAATTAATATCAATATTTTCTCCATGTAATATAGTCTTTAATGTATTTCGTCTCTAATAATTCTATTAAAACAGTGTCTTCTGTTTAAAAGACAAATGTTCGTAATGTAACCACATACCTATATCACAGTTTAATTATTCACTATAAAATATACCTAAAATGCAGCTATGAAATTACCATATTATAGAGAAAAATAGCTGATACTGAATGTAAATTAAACACAAGGAAACTGGTTGATATTAAAAAAAAATACATGTGCTTGGATTCCAATTAATTATTCATTGAAATAAGTAGAAATCAAGTAACACATGCTTAAACTGTACCATTTTAACAGGTCTGCTACAAGCATAACTAATCTAGGTTGAAATATATTTTAGCTTCTTAAAAATAATTTTATTTAAGTATCTGTGACAAAAGATTCTCTGAATACCTTTCCCCACCTTGGCATAGAAAATAAAATAACATTCTCCCTTTTTGCTAAGGTACCAAGAAGTGCTGTCTGAAATGGCCATCTGCTGACACTGTGTTGACCAATAATGATGAAGTAGGCCCTACTTTCATTGTGCTTTTGTAAAAGCCTTATTTTCTCCACTGCTAATCTAACTGATCTATAGACAAGATATTTCATCATTGTGTGTTACAACAGTTTTTCTTTCATCACACAAACTTTGGGGGAAATAAATTAAACCCAAGGAAACTGGATGATTTTTTTTAAAAAATACATCTGTTTAGATTCAATTGAATTATGCCTAGATTCATTGAAATAAGTAGAAATCAAGTAACCTAAATTATACCATTTCAATGGGTCTATTTCAAGTGTTACTAAATCTAGGTTCAAATATATTTCCGTTTCTTAAAAATAAATTTCAGATCTGTTTTATGGATTGCTATTTTTAAAATAAGTCCAACAGACAAATATTCCCTTACAGCCTTGCTTTGCATGGAGACTTTTTCAAGGAGAACAGAACGCTAGTTTTGTTTCAGACTTATTCCTGCCAGTTGAAAGAGAGCAGTGAATGGATCTGCACTTTTCCGTTTTTAACTGAAGATATGGCTTGAGCTACAGAGCAATTCATATCAGATTGCAAGTCAGTTCCCTATCCCCACAGTAAAGTAGTTCAACCTATTCTTAGAAAGTTCAGATATTTTGGTTGGTGTAGGCTTGTGGTTTAGTGTCCTCTAGTGGTGGAGTTTTGTATTCTCTGTTGGGGGGAGGAAGAGATTAAGAAATTAAAACACTCATTATTTGCCATATATAGAAACATTTCATTATATAAAGCTAGGGAGAAAATAGCCACTTTGGAGCTCTTTTCCTTTCTGGCAGAGTCTCACTCTATGTGAAGCAAATTAGGTCTTTCAAGTGGTTGCTGCAAGAATAAATGGCTATTTCTGCATGATAGCAGATTGTGTGTCTCATGTCTAATTCACTGTGTATATGCATCAGACAGACCAAGCCCAGTTTTAGAAGCTGACAGATTGAAAAAGATCGTAACAATAGGCATTAACAACTAACATATTTTAAATCAAATAATCTGTTCACCCAGTTCTGTGCTTTCTAGATTGACTGTTGGTGGCTTTCCAATGTTTCAGGTAAACTTCTTTTGTAGGTATTAATTGTTTAACTTTACTAGAGATTAATACAACTGGCAAGGGAAAACTGTGGAAGTGGAAACTGTGTGTTCCCTTTATGGATCTGAGCCAGTATTGTAGAACGTTCAAAATTTATTACAGAGGAGTTTACCCCAAGATTGATACCGAATGGGCAGGGCAGAGGTCAACATAAAGAAACAACTGGGGAGGATTTTTGCTGTAAGCATGGATGAATCAGAGTTATTAAAGTCTATACCATCTGGTTCATGAAATATCAAATATCTAATTTCCAAGGCTCCCACGTAGAGACAGAGAGAGAGAGAGAGGTTTACTTTACACTCATGTTCGCAGTCTAATAATGTGCAAAGAAAACCCAGATTAAATACTTCAACCTCTGCTTCAAAATGCCTAATGCATTTTCCATCTAGTGCACTTAGACATGGTGGCATGAATATGAAGCCATTGTGCAGCGCACAGTTTGTCCTTTCATAAACTGCATTTCTACTGTTAAATTGTTACTAACATGTTGTAGTACATTAGTCAATTCAGAACTCCACCCCCAAATTAGCTATGTTTATTTGTTTTAACTATGGTCTGTTGAAGAACAAGCCATAGTAGCCTGTCATAGCATAAAGAATTAAGCATAGTTTACAAAACACGAGGCCTGAGCGTACACATTATGTGTAGCTCAATTAAAAAGAATCACATTCCAGGAGTTCCAGTGGGGAGATGGCAGACTGAACAGCTGTGCCCATGGGCTCAGCAGGCAGAGCTGACAACGCGGTAGTTTTTTCGGGCTCAGGCAGGTTTTCCTGAAGCCCGGGAGTGATTTCCAGAAAAAGGAAAACACCAGGAATCACCCCATCTGCCCTCCGGATGGCTGCTTGTAGCCAGAAGATTGCAAACAGCATTTCTTGTTCGACTGGTAAGACGTCATCATTTTCCAAGCCACACTGTAGCCTTAAAGGGACACTAAGACCGGGCACCCTATTTCTAAATCACCCAATTTATATATATATTTAAGTATGCCTACCCTAAGAGAGGCTTTCTACAGCAAGGAGAAGCAGGCTTTCTTGGTGCTTATCATTATTTTTGGGATTGATTTTTTTAATTCTTTTTAAGTTTTGGACTTCATTTTCCCTCCAAATATTAAGGGGGATTGAGAGTAAATAATTGTCTCCCTGTTATTATTTTTGTACTAAATTTGAAGATATTAGCATTTTCCTACATGTTGAATTGGCTGATTTGAACCTACAGCTTTCTGTTTCTACTTTCCCTTGAGAACTGTCTGCATATCTCACTTTTGCTTGTGTAAACACATTTCAGAACTTTTTCATATCTTCGGCTGGTTAAGCTCCTAGGGGGTGCCATAATCTACTGCGTGAGACATGGAAGATTTTAAACAGATTTTCTCTGACTTCCACCAAGATTTTAAACAGATTCTTTCTGACTCCCACCAAGTTTTTATGCAAGACATTCAGGACATTGTAGAAAATATGAGGAAAATATGGGGATGTCGTGGATGAAATTGGGAAATTCAACAGTGATAGAAAAGTTTCTTCTAAGAGTGAGATCGGGATTTCTATTGAGATGCTGGATGAAGATCAGATAGTGGAGTTGGAGAAATTTAAGGGAGAGACAGATCTGCAAGCCACAACTGAAATTGATTTTCTGGAGGAATGCCATGAAAAAGAAGGGGTTATTATGTATGGGAAGTTTTATGAAGAGAAGTCAGAGTTTTTGAGGGGGGCAGTTGGGCTGTTTGATCTTTTTAAGAAAAAAGCTCTATGTACATTGTGGGGATATGTAAATGCTCTGGTTTATTTTGAAGTGGGATAAGGGTTTTGTTGTTGTTTATTCGTTCAGTCGCTTCCGACTCTTTGTGACTTCATGGACCAGCCCACGCCAGAGCTTCCTGTCGGCCGTCACCATCCCCAGCTCCCCCATGGTTGAGTCTGTCACCTCCAGAATATCATCCATCCATCTTGCCCTTGGTCGGCCCCTCTTCCTTTTGCCTTCCACTTTCCCTAGAATCAGCTTCTTCCCCAGGGTATCCTGTCTTCTCATTATGTGGCCAAAGTACTTCAGTTTTGCCTTTAATATCATTCCCTCAAGTGAGCAGTCTGGCTTTATTTCCTGGAGTATGGACTGGTTTGATCTTCTTGCAGTCCAAGGCACTCTCAGAATTTTCCTCCAACACCACAGTTCAAAAGCATCTATCTTCCTTCGCTCAGCCTTCCTTATGGTCCAGCTCTCACAGCCATAGGTTACTACAGGGAATACCATTGCTTTAACTATGCGGACCTTTGTTGTCAGTGTGATGTCTCTGCTCTTAACTATTTTATCAAGATTTGCCATTGCTCTCCTCCCAAGAAGTAGACGTCTTCTGATTTCCTGGCTGCAGTCAGCATCTGCAGTAATCTTTGCGCCTAGAAATACAAAGTCTGTCACTGCCTCCACTTTTTCTCCCTCTATTTGCCAGTTATCAATCAAGCTGGTTGCCATAATCTTGGTTTTTTTGAGATTTAACTGCAACCCAGCTTTTGCACTTTCTTCTTTCACCTTCGTCATAAGGCTCCTCAACTCCTCCTCGCTTTCAGCCATCAAAGTGGTATCATCTGCATATCTAAGATTGTTAATGTTTCTTCCAGCGATTTTAACTCCAGCCTTGGATTCCTCAAGCCCAGCACATCACATGATGTGTTCTGCGTACAGGTTGAATAGGTAGGGTGAGAGTATACAGCCCTGCCGTACTCCTTTCCCAATCTTAAACCAGTCCGTTGTTCCGTGCTCTGTTCTTACCGTTGCTACTTGGTCGTTATACAGATTCCTCAGGAGGCAGACAAGATGACTTGGTATCCCCATACCACCAAGAACTTGCCACAATTTGTTATGATCCACACAGTCAAAGGCTTTAGAATAGTCAATAAAACAAAAATAGATGTTTTTCTGAAACTCCCTGGCTTTCTCCATTATCTGGAGGAAATAATTAAATAAATGTTATCTTTGGAGAGGGAGTTGATTAGGAGGGTTTTTTTTCTTTTAATATAAAGGGAGGGAGCAACTGTATTTAGTGATTTTTATAAATTACCAATGGAATGATTTGTAGAAAAAATGTGATTTTGGTTTAATATAGAATAAGGGATTGTTTATGGAAATGTATAGAATAGTAGTAGGAAGGGAATAATTAAATAAATGTTATTTTTGGGGAGGAGGAAATTTTTTAGGAGGTTTCTATGAATTTTTCTTTGTTTTCCTTTTAATATAAGGGGAGGGAGTAACTGTACTTAGTGATTTTTATAATGTGCCAATGTGGAATGATTTATAGAAATAATGTGGTTTTGGTTTAATATAGGGTAAGGGATTGATTATGGAAAATCTTTGTATATCCTTGCTGTTAAAAGTCAGAAGTCACATCTTCCTGTAACTTCGAAAAAAAATTATTTTGTGTTTTCACACCTTTGTAGTTATTTTTCTCTTTTTTCTTTTGCAGTTTTTTTGTTGTTTTTTGTAGCTTTTATCTTTGCTTGAAACTTAATAACATTCTTATATATAAAAAAAGAATCACGCTCCAGTCATTATATCAGTGCCAGAATAGATGGCAATTCATGTACAGAAATCATAGCCTTGCAATCTACAAAAATCCAAAGGTGTTGATCTGTGCAGTCCCAGAGTCCAAAGACTGATTTGTGCTTTCTTCCTTGAAGGTTGTCCCTTGCCAGAAACGCACAGATGCAGCCAGACAACTTTTTGTCTCATTTACTGTTTTATGAACTATTGTCTTATTTAATTCACAAGATGTAAATTCACATGAGAATATGTTTTGGCTGTTTTATTCCATTTCCTTGTTTTTATTTTTTAAAACTGCCACTGTAGTCACTATATTGAACTCAGCATCAGAGAGCATTAAAAGGTAGGCATCATGTCAGAAGTGTGGTCACTGCCATCCCTACTTATTTTCCAGAAGTCCCTCCAGACCTGGCTATGTCATCAGGCCGGGGGTCTCAGGGGACCAGCGAGATCTTGAGGTGGCTCCCTTACTGATTTAATCTCTTGTGTGTTTTATGCTTTTAAAACTTTGTAATATGACTGTTTTTGACATATTTATTGTTTTATATTTTTTGCTGTATGCTGCCCAGAGTCATTTCTTGTGAGATGGGCGGCCATATAAATTTGATATACAAACAAACAAACAAACAAATAAAAAGCCACAAAAGATTTACCCAGATTGAATAATTCGGAATTAGTCTTCATTTACTAACGGTTATTGGGACCTGGAATTCCATCGCTAAACTATGCAGTCATAAGGCACAATGTCACATGACCATGCCGACTTACAACTGCAGTCCCAGCAGTCCCAGTTGCCATTGTTAGGCAAATCCCACACAGTCACAGCATCCTGCAGTCATGTGATTGCCATTTGTGAACTCCTGCTGGCTTCCCTACTGACTTTGCTTGTTGGAAGCCAGCAGTGAATATCGCAAACGGCAATCATGTGACCACAGGATGCTGTGACATTGTAATTGTAAGCCAATTGCCAAGCACCCAAATCTTGATCACGTGATTGTGGGGATGCTGCGATGGCCTCAACTACAAGAACCCATTGTAAGTATCCCTCATTCAGCGCCATCGTAACTTCAGTCGCTGAACAAGTATACGTTAAAATGAGGACTACTTGTATACAGTATATTTAAAGCAGCTACATCAAGCTAATGAAGGCATCTTTCACTAGAGTACTTTTCTAGTGTCTGCAAAACATACTAATCTTTATTCGAAGGTCCTACAGTTACTGTATAATGTACTTATTTCCATCATCTAAATCCATATCTGCCCAGCTTTCAGTGTGAACATCATTCTCCAGTCTCAGATTTCCTCAGCAGAGCATAATAAGTTAAAGTGGCAAATAGAAATATAAGCCTTAACAAAAATAGTGCACAGGCAGTATCAACAAGCAGAGCTGTGTTTTTGGGATTCTGGCCACACACACTGAAAAATGAATCAATGTGTCAGGCTTCAAAACTTGATAACAAAATCCCCAGGGTATATTTTCAGACAAATTGGCAAATCTTTTACCATTTCCCAGAATGTATGCCTACCAAAATAACCTACACAGGTTGCATTCTAATATTCTACACTACATACTTAGTTTCACAAGGTCTATTAGGAAAATCTATATTTACAGCAAAGCTTAACTGTGCTTCAAACTGATAAATAAACATTTTCTAATTCAATGGTATAATAGGGTATAATGTAGAATTGTTCTCTTCAGGATGTCTGCCTCTGTATTCCAAGTCTATTTCCTGTTGGCTTTCTTAAGAAATGAATAGTCATTTAGCATCAAGAGTCTTTGACCATTTCCCATTAATTTTTGTTTGCTTGTTTTTAATTTTGGGAGGTCCTCCTCCTTTTTGCAGGGGTTTTGTTTTGTTTTGGGTTTTTTGGAGGGAGGAATAGGGGTCAACAAGCTTGTGCTCATTTTTAGCTACACCCAATGGCTGTTTTTCTATTGTTATATTAAGGCAGTTAATAACTTTCATGTGTACGTGTCCCAGCAAAGGAGATTGTTACCTTGTCGTGGTGCTGGAGCTTGAGCACCTCAATGATGCCATGAGCTAAACCGTGAAGGGACACCCAAGATGGGAAGGTCATGGCAGAGAGGTCAGACTAAATACGACCCCTGGGGAAGGTAATGGCAACCCACCCCAGTATTCTTGCCATGAAACTAAATGGATCAGTACAACCAGAGATATGTTGGTATATCATTGGAAGATGAAACTCCCAGGTTGGAAGATGGTCAAAATGGTACTGGGGATTCCTAATAAGGTATTGGAAGACTGAAATTTGCTGCGTAACATTACTTCATCGGAGAAATATTCATGGTACGATCGTGATGAAATACAGTCCCCCTCTACATCTACCTAAATTTTTGTATGAGTTCTGTCACTGAAGAATAATTGTTAGCTCAATATGTTCATGTAATAAAACTTTTTCATTTTAATGAAAACAAAAATATTTTTATATATACAGTAATCTGTTTAAGGACCAGCAAATGGATCTTAAAAACTCTTAAAAACCTTTTTTATTGTCTTACTTTTTCATGAATACAGAATATTACATAAGTTTAACCCCATCCCATTTTTGCCATCCCAATGTCCCGTTTTTGTCTCAAGGAAATATGGTCAGCCTACCTCTAAGTGAAAGCGCGACTGTGCTTATGATCTTACTTCAGCTTTCCTTTGCTTTATAGACCTGTGAAGGTCATACATGTGAGGATTGAAAGACAATATCTTGGAAATTATGGATTTTGGAGAACATCTCATCAGGGGAATTAAGACAATTTATACACCACAAAAGGCAAATATTATTGTGAATGACAAACTAACTGAATCATGTCATATACAAAAAGGAACAAGACAAGGATGCCCTTTGTCACCTCTGCTCTTTATTTTGGTACTGGAAGTTTTTAACAGAGACATTAGAAGAGATGAACAAATAAAGGGCTTAAAGATTAAACAAAAGGAGTTTAAATTGAGAGCTTTTGGTGATGATTTAGTTTTGATATTACAGGACCCTTTGGATACTGCGGAACATCTGATGAAGAAATTGAAAGAATTTGGGTCATTGGCGGCTCTTAAAGTAAATAAGAAACAAAAATGTTAATTAAAAATATGACCCTGTCCAATCAAGAATTGCTGATGGGTAAGACAGATTTTAAGATTGAAAAAAAGGTTAGATATCTGGGGGTGATCCTATCAACTAAGAATAATATGTTGTATCAGAATAATTATGTTGAAACTTGGAATGATGTAAAAAAAGATTTGATAAGATGGGGGAAACTAAACTGTCTCTCATGGGAAAGAATATCTGTGATTAAGATGTTGTTTGCCTAGGATGTTGTTTCTTTTCCAGACTTTACCGATTTTGTCAACAGATTTTTCATTTAAAGAATGGCAGAGAGATATTTCAAAATTTATTTGGCAAGGCAAGAAACCAAGAATTAAATATAAATTGCTGCAAGATGCCAAAGAAAGAGGAGGTTTGGATCTGCCTAATTTGAAATTGTATTTTGATGCTTGTTGTCTGCTTTGGATGAAGGAATGGATTACTTTGGAGAATAAGAAATTACTACAGCTTGAAGGACATGAATTAAGATTTGGGTGGCATGCGTACTTATGGTATGATAAAGTTAAAGTTAACAAGGATTTTAAAAATCATTTTGTTAGGAGTGCCATACTGAGAATCTGGAATAAATATAAGGTAAGATTGTCTCCTAATATACCACTATGGTTGTCACCTCAGGAAGCATTTGTTAGAAGAGAAAATGTGGGTGGAGTAAGTTGGTTAAGATATAAAGACTTGCTGAACTTTAAAGATGGTGAACCAAAACTTAAAACAAGGGAAATGTTAGAGTTGGAAGGTTTTACATGTCATTGGTTCACTTATGTACAATTGTCAGAACATTTCAAAGTGGATAAAAAGAATTATAAATTTGTTAATGAAATAACTCAGTTTGAAATGAAACTTTGTATAAACGATGAACATGTTATTACTAAAATGTACAAAATCTTGTTACAGATGAATTTGGAAGATGTACAGGTCAAAGAATGTATGATTAAATGGGCTAAGAACTTTGGATATAATATTAAACTGGAGCAATGGGAAAGTATGTGGAATAAAGGTTTGAAATTCACTTTGAATTACAACTTAAAAGAGAATTTTTATAAGATGATGTATCGTTGGTATTTAACCCCCAATAAGCTGTCAAAAATGTATAATGGTGTAACTAATGTTTCTTGGAAATGTTTACAGGGTGAAGGAACCTTTTATCATCTCTGGTGGACCTGTGAGAAGGCTAAAAAATTCTGGGATCAAATATGTAGTACTATTCAAAAGATTCTTAAAGTTAATATACAAAAAAACCCAGAACTGTTTCTTCTGGGTTTGATGGAAAAGAAGTTAGAGAAACAATATGGACTTTTGCTTTTATCCATGATTACAGCTGCAAGACTTTTATACGCACAACGATGGAAAGATCCACAAATACCTACGGTTGAAGATTGGATTGTTAAATTAATGGATTTGGCTCAAATGGCTAAACTAACAGCATTAATAAGAGAACATTCTGTTTCTGGATTTATATCTATTTGGCAATCACTGTTAGAGTACTTGCTTGTGGTAGAAAAAAATGAGTTTTTAGTGGGTTTTAGTGATTAAATGGTTTGTTTTAACAGAAATAATGTTACTATGGTTTAACTAATGGTAAGAGATTATATTTGTAAATGTATTCATATCTGTGTTGGAGAAATTCGGAAGTCACTTTCCGTTTCTGTTTTCTGTCTATTGACACTTTTATAGTTTTTTCTTTTTTCTTTAGTTCTATTCTCTATCCTGGATGGGGAACAACAGGCTTCGACTGAGCCCTAGTAAGACGGAGTGGCTGTGGATTGATGGCCACTCGGGTCCTAGGAAGTTGTCATCTTTGGCTCTAGATGGGGTTGCACTACCCCATTCGGAGCCTGTGCGGAATCTGGGGGTTCTCCTGGACTCACGACTCCTGCTGGAAGAGCAGGTGGCAGTCGTGGCCAGGAGGGCCTTTGCACAACTTCGGATTGTGCACCAGTTACGCCCTTTCCTGAACCGAGATGCCCTCCGAACAGTCACTCATGCCCTCGTCATCTCCCACATAGACTATTGTAATGCGCTCTACATGGGGCTACCCTTGAGGAGTATCCGGAAGCTTCAACTGGTCCAGAATGCGGCTGCGAGGACAATTATTGGGGCCAGAAGATCAGCCCATGTGACACCGTTGTTACACGAGCTGCATTGGGTACTGGTTTGCTTCCGGGTACAATTCAAGGTGTTGGTTATCAACGTTAAAGCCCTACATGGCATAGGACCAGGTTACCTGAGGGACCGTCTCATCCCCAGAACATCGACCCGTCCCACCCGTTCAGCTAGAGAGGGCTTGCTACGGACCCCATCGTTTAAAGAGTTTCACCTAGCGGGGTCCAGGAAGCGGGCCTTCTCTGCAGTTGCGCCCGCCCTTTGGAATATCTTACCCCTGGAGCTGAGGCTGATGTCCTCGCTCCCAGCCTTCCGGAAAGGCTTAAAGACCTGGTTCTGCCGTCTTGCCTAGGAGGGAAACGTCAACAGTTCCTCTTGGGGATGGCTGGCCCCTTGAAGCCTCCCAGTGACTTATTTTAATATTCTTCTTGGAATTCATATTTTGTATTCATGTAATTTTATATATTTTTAATCTCTGTTTTGTTGTGCACCGCCCAGGGTCCCCGTTGGGGGAGATGGGCGGTAATATAAATTTAATAAAATAAATAAATAAATAATCTTTTCTATACTTTTTACTTTCTTTTTAAATATACTTTGAAAATAATAAAGTTCTTATAAGAAAGACAATATCTGTGTTCGACTGGAAACCCCTTATAGACCTTTTGAATGAAACAGAAAAAATTAACTTATGATTTATGGTTTTGATGATTAGACAGGATATATTATAGAAAGAAGAGAGTTATGTTATAACCACAGAGAAAGAGGTAAATTTATAATTATAATTGCTGTAAAGAAGATTGGAAGCTAATTCTTTTTACCTTTTTTCTTTCTTTTCTATTTTCTTTTTCTTTTTTCCCCTTTCTTGAACTTTTAGTTTCTTTGATTTCTTTTTTTCTTTTTCTTACTTTATATTAGTTTGTATTAATTTTTATCTTCCTTTTCAAAAAAATCTTTAAAAAATTATATTAAAAAGTAATGCGAGAATTGGTCATAAAGTTATTTTTATACAAATTTTATTAAAAATTACAATTAAAAAGATAACTAATAGAAACTAACAGAATAAAAGAAAAAATAGAAAAAATAGAAAGTGCAGAAAAGAAAAAAATATAACGAAAAATAGAAAAGAAAGAAAAAATAAGAATATAGTAAAGGAAAAGAAATATGTAAAGAAATTACTTCCCCCTTCATCACAAGTATAAACAAATTTAGTAACTTATTATCTTCTTTTAAAATACAAATTATCTCTTCTTCCCATATCCCATCTCTTATCTATAAACAAATCCTTAAAGCCTCATCATTCAGTCCTGATCAGCAAAAATCCATTAAGCATTATGTCAGCCCTCCCAGGCAAACCGGACAGGAAACATGACCAGCTGAGCTACTTCTACTTTATTGTTAGGCTACATTAACAGAATCTTGCAAGTCTGAAAGTACAAATCTCCCACTGTCCCTTTTTACCGCCTGATCATTTAGGGTGGATCCTTTCTAAATTTCTTTGTCCATTACGCAGTTGCGAGCTCCTCCCCCTTTTATCTGATCATTCCCTAGGCAGCAACTCTTCCTTCTGTCTTCCAAGGTCATTCTCACATTCCATTACCGGTTAACTACTGGTTAACTACATATCTATTTTAACCTTGATCAAATAGACCAACTTTATATTCCTTCCTTTTAACAACCTTGATCTTTAGTCCCTTCAAATAATGCCTAGAACTTGATTTCTTTTCACTTTTTCTTTGTCCCTTCTCACAAAATTCTTCAAAGCTTTAACAAGCCTATTTTGTAAATCCAATATAGGAAAGATCACTCTTTTGATTTGTTATTTGTATATCCCTTTTAATTATTAAGACATCATCTGGTTTCATTTGTATGTCCAGGGCAGCATCTTTTTCCATATCATTCTTGTAGCCTGTCGTTTTTAAATCTTTCAGATCAGTCTCAGTCTTGTCTGTTAAAACTTGTTCCTCTTCCATAACATCTTTTAAACACAGTATTAAACACTGCCATCTATAGAGGCAGGCAATCTTAAGATTAACTTCTGTGTCCATTGTTCAAAAATATCCTACAGTATGTCCAAGATTAAAATATTTTGCTTCATTCTGAATTTGTAAATTGAGTTTGAGTGTTCTTCTCCTTTAATTGTAATATTTAGTTCCTTCTGGTTCCCTCTAGTATCCAAGCTTCAAAGTTTCATCCTATCATTTTTTTAAGGAGAATTCAGAACAAAAGCATTTTCCCATGGGAAGGATTCTTGTAATTAATTCCAAAATCTTGTTTCAAATCCATTTGGATCCTTAGTCCATTTGTAACTTTCTAAAATCAAAGTTCTAATCACCATTTTTCTGTTTATTCCAAAATATTTTTGTTAAGTGCTCAAACTTGTATTTGAAACTTCTCTTGCTAAGGATTGAAGGAAACTCACCCAGTTCTGTAAAACTTGTCAATCCAAAGGTTCCTAATAGTTGAAAAGCAGTTAACAAGCAATACCCAAAAGTAGTTAGAAAAGGCAGTGTATGAAACCAGTGTCCTTTTTGAAAGTGCCGACCATGGTTTGAGCAAAAAGATGGCTATTCCTCATCTCCCAGAGCTCTAAACCCTCTAGAGACAGCTGTCTTGTGGTCTCCTCATGAAGAGCAACTCTATGGAGCACTCGTGGGCAATCTCAGGTCCTCTCCTTTTCCGGAGAAGAATTACAAAGAGCTAGTCTACTTGCCGGCTCTTCATTCTGCCGCATTTGTCACCTCTGCTTTTAGTGGATCTGTCTTCAGCTCATCATTTCTTCCCTGGAAGTCCCAGTCATAAAGTTATTTTTTTCATCACCATCATAACTCTGAACAGTCGCTAAATGAGGCAGCTGCTGAACGAGGACTACCTGTACTAAGCTAGATAGACAGTTTGGGTTTTGAGATGGCCACTAGATGACAACAATGAGGTACAAAGAATCTTTGCTTCCATCTGGTGGTCATCTGGGCTTTTGTAGCCCAGATCTGGTAGCCTACTTTTTTACTAGGTACCTTTTACATCCTTCTCTAGGGCAGCTATGTCTTTTTGCAGCTCAGATATAGTACCTCCATTCACGACTTGTCCCTCTTATATTACAGCATCCCTCTCTTATAATTTAAGCTATCAAAGGACATACTTTTACATATCACCCAATAATAAAAGCACATGTCAGTAATTAACTTAAATAAGGTAAAGGTTCCCCCTGCACATTTGTGCAGTCATGTCCGACTCTAGGGGCCAGGGCTCATCTCCATTTGTTAGCCGAAGAGCCAGCATTGTCCGAAGACACTTCCGCGGTCATGTGGCCGCATGACGCGTGCGGAACGCTGTTACCTACCCACCGAAGTGGTACCTATTCATCTACTTACATTTGCATGCTTTCGAATTGCTAGGTTGGCAAGAGCTGGTGCTAGTGCGGGAGCTCACTCCACATGCAGGGCTAGGGATTCGAATCTCCGAACTTGCGATCTTCCAATCAACAAGCCTGGCGTCTTACCCGCTGAGCCACCACGCCCCTCTAGAGACTAAATTTTGACAGCAGATATCACCTATTCATACATTAAAATATATAGTGAGATAAAGGCACTAACTCAAATTAAACAAAGCAATGACCATCCATTGGGTCAGAGTGCTTCATTCTAATTGACTATTTATGGAAATAAGGAAGCTGCAACCTTTCAAAATAAATAAGTATTAATTAGTTCATACATATTTCTATGTATCAAAAGGATATGAACACTCTTCATATCTGGGGGGACTCAGATCCATCTTATTTTACACTCCATGATGCCAAATTGTAGTAGAAGATATAGGTGCATATAATTGGGACTCATGGCTGTGAGATTATATATATATATATATATATATATATATATATATATATATATATATATATTTCAAATTTATCACTGCCCATCTCCCCCAACGGGAGACTCTGGGCGGTTTACAAAATATCAACAAGTAAAACCTATAAACATAAATTACAGCTAAAACAGATATAACTGAATTGTGGTCTCTGAGCCTTGCTGTTTTCTTGCAGATGTTTCATTGCCAGACTAGGCAACATCTTCAGTGAGAAAAGGGAGTGGGACTTGCTCTCTGTTTATATACCATGGCTTGTCCTGCTTGTGTTGGTGGAGGTGATGTTCTCTCCTTAGGAGTTCCTTGATTGGGCTGTTGTTTGCTGCTTGGTTGATTGGCTATGTTAATAGTTCCTTGATTAGGGTATATTGTGCTGTTTGATTGTTCTTCTGGTGCTAATCTTGGTGTTAATCTTTGCATATCTGGGTATTGATTGCTGGCAAGGAGGTGTTCTGGTCAATCAAGGAACTCCTAAGTGGAGAACAACAACACCACCAACACAAGCAGGACAAGCATGGTATATAAACAGAGAGCAACTCCCACTCCCTTTTCGCACTGAAGATGTTGCCTAGCCTGGCAATGAAATGTCTGCATGAAAACAACAAGGCTCAGAGAGCACCAAGGACTCCACAGTTCAACCCTGAGCTACAAATATTCTCTTCGATTGATATAAGTGAATTCCTAGAATGCCTATAAAATTGAAAATATTGACTGTGTTCATCCTGTATTAAAGGACAGCCAAGAATCCAACTCTCTTTAGAAAGTTCATCTTATGCTGAAGAACATAAAATCTCTTCTTTATGGCATCCTCCTTTTTGTAAACTCTGCTTCTGAATCAAAGGATTCTCTTTGTATTTGCAGAACAATGCATTTCTGTGATTTAATTTTGTAGTATCAGCTTAAAATAACAAGTAACAATTCTCTACACGTTGGTTACACAAAATCTATACTATGCTGTCTATACTATACTATACTATACTATACTATACTATACTATACTATACTATACTATACTATACTATTTATCATACTTATATCACAGCCCATCTCCCCCCACATAAAAGAACAATTCTAGAACATCAGTTGAACAGAAGTTCAGATACTGTGGTTTAAGTGTCTCGACAACTCAAGATCAATGTTCCCCAACTTGGTATGTTCCAGATGTGTTAAGACTGTAATTCTAACACATCTGGAAGGTACCATTTTGGAGAAGGGTGCTTAAAATGAGTGGTGTTGCTTTCCCTCATGTACCTGTCAATTCCAAAATCGGAGAGATGTGTCTTAAATATGGAGCAAGGCCTTCATGTACGTTCCTGTTGTGAACATGCCTCAGAAATTTGCAGTTGGCTGCTGCGTGTTTTAAAGGGGATTCCCTGGTTCCACTCCCTGGTTCCTTTAGTACAGGCTTTCGAAAATAACGAAGTGAACAATAAATCCAACTTCTTGTGAAAGCAGATTTGAAGGCAAATGTTTAGTGTTAATTCAGTTAGATGATGCAACCCTCCTCCCCCCCCAAAAAAAAAAGTGTTAGCAAAATAATACCAATACTCTTTGCTTCCCAGATGCCTAATTCAGCCCAAAATAGAGAGAGGTTTTGGCAGTTTTTGCTGAGAAATCCTTACAAAAACTCTTGAAGTTGTTTAATTTTTTAAGATTTATTTTAAACGTTTGGCTCCTGCTGCAGGCAACAATGAGTACTGTTTGACTACAATCTAGGATCACTTCTGTGTGTATGGCCAAAGAGGCCAGATTCTTTCAGGACTGAACTGTTTGTGCTCAGGTTCTTTGCTTTACGAAACAGTGCCATTAATACCACGGAGACATCCTTTTTCAAAAGGTGATTTCCACACGTACATGCAATGCTTGTTTTTATCTGAATCTGCCTTCCACAACTGAATGTTCCCCATTATGATGAGAATAGTAACCCAACATCTGGAGGACACCAAGTTTGGAATGGCGTTTTGAGGTGAATTATTTTTCCTCCCCCTGTATTCCCACTCCAGTATGTGTTTCAACTTGCAGGTACCATACTTTCCAGGGGAAGGAATCAAAACAAATATAATTCGTCAAAGGGCTCTCTTTCTACTGAACAATGTGTGTGTGCTTTTTCATTATATTGGTGTTGGCCCAGCTCAAGAGTGAAAAGACAGCTATTCAAGGATGGAGATTATACCCCAAGATCCAATTGCCCCACTGACCGCTGGGTACAGTCTTGGACAAACGTCTACTAATGGCCGTGGGAGAGTCTGCAGTAATACCTTTTAAGCAAGAATCTATTTCAGCCCAATTCCAGAAAGCCAACCATACTGAGTTGGAGCCATACGGAAAGGTGTCTTCCATTAACAGAACAGGCATTCTACATTTTTACAGCAGAGCACTGTAAATAGACAAATCCAAAAGTGAAATGCTTATAGAAGCAACCTCCAACAAGCAGTGACATGAGACCTGTTACATCCCTTGAACTACTGATGTGCAAGCATTCATAGATGCTATTATTTATTATTATTACTACTATACTGAATACTATAGTATATACTATACTATATTACTATATATATTACTATATTATAGTATTACTATACTATAGTAATACTATACTATAGTAATACTATAGTATTCAGTATACCTGAATTAAAAGAGAGGTTTATTGAAAGAGATTATATGGAAGAATTAAAAGGTTAGTAGTCATATCATAGTTACTCAGAAAGAAACAGTTACATTCAAATTGAACTTACTTTAAAGTGAGCTTACTTAAGATTTTAGCCAAATCTGTCAGAGTGATTTCAATTCAACTACATTAGTTAAATACACCAATATCTGTAGTGTATGCCATATTGCAGCACATTACAAATATAAATATAAATATAAATATAAATATAAATATAAATATAAATATAAATATAAATATAAATATAAATATAAATATAAATATAAATATAAATATAAATATAAATATATATATTATTGTTTCCAAACCTAGGGGCCCTCTGAATGGACTGACCATCTGGTATAACACTGAGATTTCAAGACATATACATTCAAATCAGTATCTTTTGCCACTAAAATATCTGGCTGTGAGAAAAGTGTAAGGAATAGGTAGTGACAGGTAAATCCAGTAGATCCAAGCTCTTACAATTCCTGGATCTACTTAAGTCTTTCATTCTTTCATTCTTTATTGGTTTTCCTTTATTGCCACCTCAATTTTGGAGAGAAGCAGACCTCAAAACACAGCAATTTTTCTTATTTCTGTTGCATTTTCAACATGTATACATTTTACGCTTTCTATAACAGAACTGTTCAATCAGTTTTGAAAGTTAGCATGATAAAAGAGCCAGATTAATGGTTAGCTCTATGCTAACATAGACTCTGACCCATCTTCTGCAAACAAGAGATGAGCTGTCATCACCTCATGCAAAAAAACAAAACAAAACACAGCACAACAGGTACATACATTGTGTGTATGTAAGTTTGTGTTTATTTTGTCTCATTAGTATTTTAAGGGATGAACATTTTTATAAAGTGTGCATACTTGTTGAAAAGTGAGTCAAAGAATGTTCATAGGATATCATACAAACTATAACATACTGGTTATATGTTCATATTCTATGTTCCATTAAAACATAGTAATAATACATAATGAATCAGATACCATATTTACCTGACAGGAAGAGTTTGTTTTTCCCCCCAGATTTAATATGGGAAGGTTATCTTAGATTCACTGAGAATACGGTAATTGGAGACAGATGAGTATTTTCTGTCTAACCTTCTTTTGAGTGTGAGGGCAAACTGTTTTTCATGCAGAATCATTTTTCCTTAATACAAATAAGGAATTAGATGTGTGAGGGACAGTTTGATCTAGTGGTTAAAGGCACCAGGCTAGAAACCAGGAGATCTTTTCTAGTCCTGCTTTATGCACAAATCCAACTGGGAGACTTTGAGCCAGTCACCCTTTCAACCCTAGGAAGAAGGTAATGGCAAACCACTTCTGAAAATGTTGCCATGGACTCATCTGTGTAATTGCCTGGAGTCAAGACTGACTTGAAGACACCCACCCCACCCTGTCTCTGCTGCCCCCCCCCCAATTAAATCTATAGGCAAAATATAAGGGCAATATTTTCTTTTTTTCCCCTTAAATATTTTGACAACCCTAACTTCCCACTTTTGACCATTTCCACAATTTTTTTTAAAAAATCTTAGAAATATTACTCCAGTAACCCTGTACTTAAATTATAACAGTGGGTGGGTGGGTGGGTGGGTGGATAGATATAGATAGATAGATAGATAGATAGATAGATAGATAGATAGATAGATAGATAGACAGACAGACAGACAGACAGATGATAGATAGATAGATAGATAGATAGATAGATAGATAGATAGATGGTGTTTACACACAAAAACAATTTAATCATTGGTTTCAGTAGAAGAATATGTGAAGTTTAATGGTGAGAAATATCTGTATTAAATGTGGTCTGCATGGCTTGTGAGCTACATAAAAATATTTCTCATTCATGGGCACATGCTGGGGGATATGATAAATCCAATTCTGTTGTCTGCTTGCTCTAGCATCTTTTGGGATATAACTTATTTAGTAAGCTATAACTGTCCAGGACAGGTATAATCTCAATTATATTCAATTATATATATGGAAAGATATAAGAGGCCCTAGTAGTGATTTCTTTTGTATATTTCATGTTGAGGGCACTATTTTGGTTTATTGACTGGATGGAACGGTTAGGTCCAAAAATCAGTGTAAAAGGATAATTCATTCCTTGTATTCAGACCAAGTTATATCCATCCCCAAAATGATTCTTCAACTCTTATGTTATTTCTTTCCCAAAGAATGTAATACTGTAGTTAAGGGGGGAAAGGCCTACCAGTAATCTTAATTCTTTTATGTCTTGTTACTTCTCTCCAAGAAAAGGTTTTCTCTCTCCTTTTGTTTTACTGATCTTTTCGAAGAGTTTAGAAGCCTAAATTTGGATGGGATCATACAGACCATTGAGTCAATTCCTCAGCAGAAATGAAAACTTAAATACCCCCAGCATGTAGCTTTCTATCCTCTGTTTGAACACACTCAGTAAAGAGGAGCCTGTAACCTTGAACGTATTCCACTGTTAAATTCCTTTCTGGTTTATAATATTCAGACTGATTAATTTCACCAGATTTTCATTATTCCTACAAAATCATGTTTACTTACCTGTAATAAGAGTTCAAGTTCAACTTATTTATCTGGTATATACAACAAATACCATTAGTGTTATAAATCAATCTTCTTCTGATTTTAATAAGTGGTTTAATAGACCCCATTAAAACATCATTCTCATTTTTTTCCTACACTGTGTAATTTATTATCTATGAAGTAAATTTTATCTTACTTCAGGATCCCCATTTCCAACTTGCACAAAATTTATTTTAAAGCTCTCTTGATCAAGTTCTCCATGCTTCAGCAAAACACTGCCTTAGAAGTCCTTAATAAAAGCAACCTCGGTGTTCCCAGAAGCCAATGCTCTTCCATGACATCATTTACACAGTCAGTCATTCACTTGTAGTATTCTTCTATTTCTTGTCTATCTTCCATAGCCTGGACAAATGGATGAGAACACCACCTGAGCTTCCTTCCTAAATTTTTAAAGTCCATAATGATATAATTGTGGCTAGTCTTGGCAATATCACTTGTTCCCATGTGAATTAGCAGGAAGGGATACATGTGGATAGGCTTAATAAGTATTGGAAGTTGTTTTGTCGTATTTCTTAT
The DNA here is from genome assembly GCA_023362775.1 of Charina bottae. Lineage (NCBI taxonomy): Eukaryota > Metazoa > Chordata > Lepidosauria > Squamata > Charinaidae > Charina > Charina bottae. Next base: position 51,747,946 of record JALMGJ010000005.1, read on the forward strand.
CTGTACTCCCAGCAGATAACAAATTTTGTTGGAGTACATGTTTGTTTCTGTTCTTCATAGTACTGAGCCACCAACTAACACAACTTTTCCATTTATCTTTTTTGCAGCTGCTGATACACTCCCTCTTCCCCTTTAGGAATCAATCACTCTGTCTCCGGTTCATCAGTATCCCTTTTTCTTCTTTTGAGGGCTCATAGCCTGTTTCTTCTGTTAGGGCTTGAAAGCTGTTTCTGAGTTCCAGTAATGCAGAATATTTTTTATGTCTCTTGTTTCTTTTGTTGCTCTCCCCTACCGGACTTGCTTCTTTGTTAGATTATATTCTTTATGGAGAATAGCTTTTTCTGTCAGTTCCTGGTGCAGCATTTCTCTTGTGATTTGAGAAATCCTCATTAAGAGATAAAGTTTGGTCATTTGCTGCTCCAGTCCTCTGGCTTTTCTTAACCATGGCTACATTGACTTGCTACAAAATTACACCAAGTTCTTTTCAGAAAGGAAAATAAACATTCCACAAACATTGCAGGTAATGACTGCAAAGTCATGTTCATTCATAATATCTCTTTCATTATTTACTGTTTATTGTCTGGACATTTTAATGAATTTAGATTATTTTAAGTTGCTGGACTTTGACCATAAGAAAAAATTTATTTACTAATTCATTTGTTCATTTGTTCATTCATTCATTCTTTTCACTTCTGTTTCTTTAGGCATAGTGAAAGGGATATTATCTCAAAACTTACATTTTAATTACTTTGCTCTGTTAGTTTTCTTTGTGGTTTATATGATAAACTTGCAACTATTTTCACTCTCCTACAATAAAACAACAGATTTAAAATTTAAACATCATATTTAAAAAATCCTTTCTCACCCCTATGGGTGGTATGTGTCTTTCTCAATCTCAGGTCCTCCCACAGAGGCCTGGGAGTTTGAAGGTTCTGCGCAGTATCTTAGCTGTTGCTAGCACTGCACTCTTCTGGACAGAGAGCTCTGATGTTGCTCCTGGGATCTGTTGGAGCCACTCTCCCAGCTTAGGAGTCACAGCCCAAAGTGCTCCTACCACCACTGGGACCACTTTGGCCTTCACTTTCCACATCCTCTCTAGTTCCTCCTTCAGGTGTTGGTACTTCTCCAGCTTCTCATACTTCTTCTTCCTGATGTTGCTGTCCCTTGGCATCTCTACATCTATCACCACCACTGCCTTTTGGTCCTTGTCTACTACCATGATGTCTAATTGATTGGCTAGTACCTGCCTGTCTGTCTAGATCTGGAAGTCCCACAGGATCTTAGCCCTGTTATTCTCCATGACTTCTGTGGATTTGGGAGGGTCTAGCCCATATACTGTGCATATTTTCCTGTACACAATGCTAGCTACTTGGTTGTGCCGTTCAGTGTATGTTGCTCCTGCCTGCATCTTAACAGATATAATATCCATATAAATATTTAAATAAAATGCAGACAAAAATGTTGAAAAATTCAATAAATAGCCCAAATTCATTGCAATCAAAATCCCAACGTTTTACTGAATATATACTTCTTAACTGATTTTATGCCTCACCTATCTAAAGACCAAGTTGAAAATTAGCCATTTTTGCAATTTCTTCACTTTCCCTCTTTTCTTTCCTTTGTTCATTTCCTTAACTAATTAAGAGTTTTAGAGAACCAGAAAGCTTACACACTATTATATGACAAATAGGTTGTCTTAGTAAAAGTGTTTCCCTAGTATGGAATTACCAATATAAGCAGAATTTCTCTAGAAAATCACTAACACTGCAAGATGGATATATAGGGAGATATGTTCTTGATCCAATCCTTTTGAAGAAGTACAATTGATATTTTCCATGAATATCAAAGCTTTGATATCTATGCTGACATTAGAAAACGCATACCTTGCAGTCAGTGGAGCTAAAATTTCTTAGAAGACTATAGGCATAATTTATGTGCAGTTCTCTGGTTTTACAATTTAGCACCCTACATTCTTCAGGCCTTGTCACCTTAAAATACTTTTTAGCATCATACAGTATAAGTAGTTCAAACAATGTCACTTTCAAAACTTTCAAAATGGTATACTATCTAATGAAAAGTCCTAATAACCTCATTGAAACTGGTATAATGGGTATAAATTCCAGTGTTGGCTCTATCACCATTTTTACCAACACCTTTGACATTCACTGAGGTAAGCCATCTATTCATTTTTGGACAATACTGCTGCTAGAAGAACTATACATTCTATTGTCTGTAGCTTGAATCATGTCAACAGGATTTCTATTTTCTCAGTGGAAACGTTTCACTCCTTATCCAAGGAGCTTCTTCAGTCTGAGCAAAGTTAGTAAGGGAATCCTTAAATATGTTTCTAGGTGGCTGTGTGACCTTGCACCTGGGGCTAGGTCATGGTTATTTTGAGATGTTATTTCTAAGTCCCTTTATCATCTAAAGGAGGATCGTTAAGATTACCATGCTGCTGTTGAGCTTGCGAAATGGTCTTAATCTTCCTAGGCACAGAAGACAAAGCAGGAAGGAAAATAGGGGAAAGATTGTGCCTGAGGCCCCCACCTCTATTCAAGGAAGGATTTTCCAAGTTGGCATAAATGGATTCCTTGACCCCTCTCTCAAACCACCTATCTTCTCTGTCTAAAATGTGAACATTAATGTCCTCAAATGAGTGTCCTTTTTCCTTTAGATGAAGATAAACTGCTGACTCTGGTCCTGTGGTGTTACTTCTCCTGTGTTGGGCCATCCTCCTGTACAAAGGTTGTTTGGTTTCTCCAATGTAGAGTTCAGAGCACTCCTCACTGCACTGGATTGCATAAACTACATTGCTTTTCTTGTGTTTTGGAGTTATGCAAACGGATAGTTTATGCAATCCAGTGCAGTGAGGAGTGCTCTGAACTCTACATTGGAGAAACCAAACAACCTTTGTACAGGAGGATGGCCCAACTAAATTTTCCTTCCTGCTTTGTCTTCTGTGCCTAGGAAGATTAAGACCATTTCGCAAGCTCGACAGCAGCATGGTAATCTTAACGATCCTCCTTTAGATGATAAAGGGACTTAGAAATAACATCTCAAAATAACCATGACCTAGCCCCAGGTGCAAGGTCACACAGCCACCTAGAAACATATTTAAGGATTCCCTTACTAACTTTGCTCAGACTGAAGAAGCTCCTTGGATAAGGAGTGAAACGTTTCCACTGAGAAAATAGAAATCCTGTTGACATGATTCAAGCTACAGACAATTCCACCTGGATGACTGAGAACCTTCATAGATATACATTCTATTGCATTCTATTTGTAAGCCTCACCAACTTGAATCCTTTTTTAATAAGAATTTTATTAAGTTTGAAAAAGAAGATAAAAACTACAAAAAAAGAAAAAAGTATAAAAAGAAAGAACATAAAAAGAGTGCAAAACTCAAGAAAAAGAATTTTGGAGATTACATAGGGTGACTTCTGACTTTCAACAACAAGAATATACAGCAATTTCCATATTCAAACCCTTACTCTATATCAAACCAAGATCACATTATTTCTATAAATCCTTCCACTAGCACATATACAAATCAATAATGCAATTGCTCTTTCCACTTATAAAAAAAACAGAAATAATATATAAATCTCTAAATCAATTTCCCTCCCCCCAAGAAAGAACATTTATTTGATTATTCCTATCACTGTTATATATATTTCTGTCCACTGTAACAAAAATCAAATTATAAAAACATATAAATTGTCTACTTTTATAATTAATAATACTACAACAATCTTAACTCTATTAAACCTAAAAACCAATTATTATTCTACCTTATAGATGCTTTATAATTCTTATAAATCAAACAAACCTTTTAAAAAATTCCAGTCAAATCATTAAAGAAAAATGAAATCATATAAGCCTTAATATCAAACCAAATCCATATTCTTGATTTTTTATCTCACATCAAAATATACCAGAACGTTTATTTGTCTCCATATTACAGTTAAGACATTTTTCATAAAAGCATCAAACAGCCCAACTGCCCCCCTTAATAAATCAAACCTCTCAGCAGAAAACCTCCCATATAACAAATCCATTTCATTCTAAAAACAACCCTTAGAGAAACAACAACAATATCTTGCAAGTCAGACTGTAACCTCTTCATCACCAAAGTGTATTTGTCACCTGGCATTTCTTCAGCAAATCCATTCTCATGCTTGGGAATATCTCCCTCTTGATAACACTCTTCCTCTCCCTCCAGGATATCCACAACCAGTTGACACATTTTAGAGTAAATATCCCAAGTATCTTGCAGAATAACTTGAAAGGTTTCACGGAGAGTCTGTTTAAGATCACAACGAAGCCCAGAACGAAGCTCTGAGAAAATTTCCTTAAGGTTGTCCATGTTTCAGGTAGTAGATTATGGCACCCCCTGGATACTTGACTAGTGCGGATAAAAGCTAATGGGTTAATAAAAAGCTTCCAAGAGTTGGAACTTGAATCCTAATAAGTTCTATCAACATATACACAATGGAGTTCTTGGTACCCTCTGAGCTTGGTTGTTTGCTTGGAGATGTTTCATTACCCAACTAGGTAACATCATCAGTATGAGTGAGTGTGGGGTTTGCTGTCTGTTTATATGCAGTAGTTTGCCCTGCCAGTTTTGGTGAGGGTGTAGTTTCCAATTAATAAATAAATTGCTGGACACAGCAGAAATACAAAAATTATTAAACATAAACTATGTTCCAAACTGGAAGTTTACCACTTCGTTGAAGTTTCTATCTAATCCACTTCTAATAATTTTGGGTTCACTACTTGTCCCTCTAACAGCAGCTTGAAGACACTTTGCTAACTGTCATTTAAGTATATGTCCTCATGGTTCTGCCTTCCTCTCCTCTCCAGTCTATAGCTGAGGCTGCCTTGTATTTAGCTGATCCAGTGTTTATGGCACTTTAGTGGACACCATGGTGGTGAAGCACTCAGAGGCTGTAATTGGCCTAGTTCCTAAAGGCCGCTATTGACTGCAGTGCACACCTCTTTCCTGCAGTCACTGGGCAATGTCCTCCATGGCCTTTTTGATCTATGCTTCTGCAGTGACAGGACATCTGTGTTCTACCAGGTGGAATTCCACATGCTGTCTAGCTGACACTTTCCTAAGCAGAAGTCTTTTATTGGTTCTGTATTATCATGTATTCGTCGTTTTTGTAAGAGAATTCTCAACGGAGTACATTATTTTTCTTTTTTAAAAAACATTTTAAAACACGAATAATGGCAGGAGCCAGGTTTCTACAAAGATCAACAGCAAGAGCACCACAAAGAACACCCTCCACTGTTGTTCCCACTGCATGCAGTGAGAGCAGCAGTGGACATCAATCTTGGTAGTGTTCTCATGGTCAGACTTCGTGAAGATCTGTCTAAAGGGGTACCTGGGTATGGGGTGAAGCAAGACAGAACACAGCTGGTGCTCTCCCTCTGCTTCCTCCTACTTAACCCTATACCCCTCCACTATATCACCAACTTATCAACCTGGGAGGCTTTTTTTGAGCACATATCTACTGCTTTCCTGGAATAATACTAGACATTGTATTTAGAAATAGCTTAAGAGACTTCCCTCACCACACTGCTCATTCACACTGCATCAGAGATACAGTACTGTATCTCCAAGAAAAGTCGATCTAAACACCTGGACATATACACCCCACCCTGTTCTTTGTAGCATCTGAAACAGAATCAGTTGCAAAATGGCTGCCACTCCTTAAAGATTAAAATTGCGAGCCTTGATACTATTACTTGTAAATACTGCTTTTTCCTTCAATTTTTCCTAGTGTTTCTGACTAAATGAGGAACAAAGAAGCCAGGTCCACTTACCTGGAAATCATTTTCCTTTTTTTTCACCTTTGTCTTTATTCCTTGAAGTAAAGGCCTCTAGCTTTTGATAACACTTTGTTCTCCCCTCCCCACAACCAGAGTCGACCAAATGCTTTTGATGTCCGGTTTACCAGGTTAACAAGCCAGTGCTGTGGCTCCTGAGTAGATGGATGGTACCTCCTGTCTCCTCCTGTCCCCACAGAGTCCACAAGTTTCAAATACCCTTCCTTATTCCTTTAAAGTATCATTCCACATTATCCACACCAGTACGAGGAACATATTTTCACATCTTTGTGTGGTACTTCATGAGGTAGGTTAAAAATGTTTTCGATTTATTCTGAATGTAAAAGCCCAACATGACAAAACCCTGCTATGGCAGCAGGTTGTCTTTTTCTTTCAACAAGATTTGGAAAATCGAACTTCTAGAAGTCTAGATTTATACTCAAATGCATTTTGCTCTTGTAATATTAACTTTTTTATTATTACCTCAACTCTTTCCCCTGTCTCCCTTGACTTCCACAGCAGGGGTTCTCACACTATTTCCCACAGTGTTCCACCTCCACTTCAGAGCTATGGATTTGAGGAGCTGCCCTACCATTTATCAAAGCTTTCCCCTTGGTCATCAGAGAGAGAGTCTTGCCTACTATGGGCTGCAAAGAAATTGTCAGTTTCTATATTTTTCCTCCAAGCATTTCTTCTTCCTCTTTTTTATATGGAGTTATCTGTTCACAGCTTAGTAATCTATCTAGAACTGCTGGAAAGATGGTTTTTATATACCACTACTGGCAGCTAAACCAAAGGCTGGTAATAGCAATGTGTATTTATAGAGATACACAAAAACTGGGCATGGGGATGAGAGATCCACAGAATATTTTACATTTTTCACACATCTTTCACCATTGCACCTATACTACTTACGTGCTTCTTTGAGGCAGAACATCCTCAAGAATTAAAGCCTCCAAGCTATTGGGATCTAAAAAGAAAGTGTATTGGGGTGGAAATTCTCCCCGCAGAACAGCTGAGCGCCGCTTGTGCGCAGCCTCCCTGCCGGAACCGAGGGCATTTTCGGGGTCCCCGGAGCCTGCCCTTTCGAAGGGGCAGTGGCAGCAGCAGCAGCAGTGCTGCCCCTTCGAAAGGGCAGGCTCTGGGGACCCCGAAAATGCCCTCAGTTTAGGCAGGGAGGCTGCGCGCAAGCTGTGCCAGGTGTTCTGCGGGGAGAATTTCCACCCCAGGGCAGCGTGTGCATGTGGGGAGGGGAGGTTTCTGCCTCCCTGCCAGAACCAAAGGCATTTTTGGGGTCCCCGGAGACTGCCCTTTCGAAGGGGCAGTGGCAGCAGCAGCAGCAGTGCTGCCCCTCCGAAAGGGCAGGCTCCGGGGACCCTGAAAATGCCCTCGGTTCTGGCAGGGAGGCAGAATCCTCCCCTCCCCACATGCAGACGCTGCCCTGGGGTGGAAATTCTCCCCGCAGAACAGCTGGCGCAGCTTGCGCGCAGCCTCCCTGCCTAAACTGAGGGCATATTCGGGGTCCCCGGAGCCTGCCCTTTCGAAGGGGCAGCACTGCTGCTGCTGCTGCCGCTGCCCCTTCGAAAGGGCAGGCTCCGGGGACCCCGAAAATGCCCTCGGTTCTGGCAGGGAGGCAGAAACCTCCCCTCCCCACATGCACACGCTGCCCTGGGGTGGAAATTCTCCCCGCAGAACAGCTGAGCGCCGCTTGTGCGCAGCCTCCCTGCCGGAACCGAGGGCATTTTCGGGGTCCCCGGAGCCTGCCCTTTCGAAGGGGCAGCACTGCTGCTGCTGCTGCCGCTGCCCCTTCGAAAGGGCAGGCTCCGGGGACCCCGAAAATGCCCTCGGTTCCGGCAGGGAGGCAAAAATCGCGCGTGCAGGCTGCCGGGCTTCCCGACGCACAGCTGATTGGCGTGGAGAATTTCCACTCGCTTCAGCGCTTCCGGCTTGTCACGCGACACACAGTTTGGAAAGCCCTGCCCGTCGTCAAGATGGCTGCCGGAGACGGCTGCCAGTTTGCCAGGGGTATGCCCACAGCAACGCACACCATGCCCACTGCTGCGCCTGCCCCGCCACACTCGCTGCCGCGCCGCGCCCGCCGCGCCCGCCTGCGGAAGAGCCACACTCAAGGGGCCAAAGAGCCGCATTTGGCTCGCGAGCCGCCATTTCCGACCCTTGTGTTAGCAGATCCCAAAGTCCAAGATAAGGGGGTTGTAGAGTTTGGATTTATTAAATTTCATTAGCTTATCCATGAATGAAGATATGTTGGCAGGCCAGTTTCCAGATGTTTCAATTGAAGACAATTGGAAAAAAGAAATAATCACTAGAAGACATTTGTATGAAGGTTCAAAGAAAATACGAACTTTTAATGAAATTCCTATCTTTTCCTTCAATATATATTTCTGAAAATGGATTTTATTACTATACCAAGAAGAGATATCAAAATAGGCCAAATGTTATACTAACTCTTAAGATTTTTTTTAACAAATCTCACTCCAGAAAACTATGAAATATGCTGACATGCACAAGCCCATACATCCCATTAAGATTTATAATCACTGTATTAAATACAAAGTAAAATAAAGAATATTATTAGTGAGTATTTTATTTCAATATTCCTCTTACCTTTTTTCCCTTTTTAAAAAAAACAGGTTATGGTATTCTTTATTAAAAAAAGAATGTTTGGTGTTCTGTGCTCTTGAAAAAAGAAAAAAGCATTGCTTTATCATGTGGCTGTGGATCGATGACATCCAAATGATCCCATCATTTAGAAGGGTCCCAATCACAGAAATGGCATTTTTGCCAGCAATGGCAGCCTGCCATAAATGTTTGTGTATGTTTGTGTGTAAAGAATTACAGGCATACATACAGTAGCTTATACCCTATGGCAGAGCTTTCCAAACTGTGTGTCGGGACACGTTAGTATGTCGGCTGCAGTGTCTGGGTATGTCGCGGCTGCTGCTGCCTCCGAGCCCTGCCAGGATTCCACGCAGGTCCTAGTGCCTGCCTTGTGCCTTGCTGCCTCCAAACCTGCTGTGATTCCACGCAGGTCCTAGTGCCTGCCTTGTGCCCTGCTGTAAGAGTATGTCGTGAAATGATGCCCTGCTGTAAGAGTGTGTCGCGAAATGATGCATGTCTAAAAAGCGTGTCACCAACATGAAAAGTTTGGAAAGCTCTGCCCTATGGCAAGGGAACATTTGATATTTGTTTTTCAAAATTAGCAATACACTTTCTTTTTAGACCCCAATAGCGGCGCTCAGCTGTTCTCCGGGGAGAATTTCCACCCCAGGGCAGCGTGTGCATGTGGGGAGGGGAGGTTTCTGCCTCCCTGCCAGAACCGAGGGCATTTTCGGGGTCCCCGGAGCCTGCCCTTTCGAAGGGGCAGCGGCAGCAGCAGCAGCAGTGCTGCCCCTTCGAAAGGGCAGGCTCCGGGGACCCCGAATATGCCCTCAGTTTAGGCAGGGAGGCTGCGCGCAAGCTGCGCCAGCTGTTCTGCGGGGAGAATTTCCACCCCAGGGCAGCGTCTGCATGTGGGGAGGGGAGGATTCTGCCTCCCTGCCAGAACCGAGGGCATTTTCGGGGTCCCCGGAGCCTGCCCTTTCGGAGGGGCAGCACTGCTGCTGCTGCTGCCACTGCCCCTTCGAAAGGGCAGGCTCCGGGGACCCCGAAAATGCCCTCGGTTCCGGCAGGGAGGCAGAAACCTCCCCTCCCCACATGCACATGCTGCCCTGGGGTGGAAATTCTCCCCGCAGAACAGCTGGCGCAGCTTGCGCGCAGCCTCCCTGCCTAAACTGAGGGCATTTTCAGGGTCCCCGGAGCCTGCCCTTTCGAAGGGGCAGCCGTTGCCGCCGCAGCGACAACCTGGAAGCACCGCCGCCGAAGCAGTCGAGCCTCTCTTTCCCTTCTTCTTCCAAACCTCCCCCGCCCCCTTCCACGCGATTGGCTCCCGCCCACAAAACCCGCCCCCTTCCACGCGATTGGCTCCCGCCCGCAAACCCTGCCCCCTTCCACGAGATTGGCCCCCGCCCGCAAACCCTGCCCCCTGGCTCTCGAGCACTTCAAAATGTGCACGAGCATGTCAAAATGGCTCCCGGCAAAAAAAGTTTGCCGACCCCTGTGCTAACAGAACATGTTCCAGTTGTTCAGTGAATACAATTTAAGAAACACTTAAGTAAAGAGTCCTATGAAAGTAATGGTTTATATCTGCATAAAACTACAAATGTGCAAAAACAATAAATAAGCATTTTTATTATACAGTCAACAGTAATCATCTTGAAACAACCTTCCCCACAGGGATGGAACTAGGGTCTGTGTCACCCGGGGCAAACATGGATTCCACGCCCCCCCATGGGTTATTTTGTCATTTTGGTGCACCCCCCAGCACAGCGCCCGGGGCACATGCCCCGCTTCCCCCCCCCTTGCGGCCCTGCTTCCCCAACCTGGTGCCTTCTTATTTCAAGGAATCTAGGCCTAATTAATTAACAATTTTTTCCACCCATTTTCCTTGGGTTTATTTCCCCCAAAGTCTGGATGATGAAAGGAAAACTGTTATTACACTTAGTTATGTAATGCCTTGTCTATAGATCAGTTAAATAAGCAGTGGAGAAAATAAGAATTTTACATGAAAACACAATGAAAGTAGGGCCTATTTTACCTTTTTGGTCAACAGATACCCATTTCAGTTAGCTCTTCTTGGGAATCTTAGAAAAAAGGAAAAGTGTTATTTTATTCTCTATGCCAAGGTGAAGGAAGGTATTTATAGAATCTTCTGTCACAGATACTAAATAATTTGCCTTCAGGTATTGTCTTGGTCTAGTTTTGATAGCATGGTATATCAATGTATGGTCAGGTGTGAATCTTGTGTTTGCTCTAGGACAATAAGAACTCTTTGTACAAATTAGCCATTTGTCTGAGGAATAAATGTTTATGAGATTTCAGATAAGTTATGTCATGTAAAAGCTTGTCCTGTGACACTTTAATGACTATTTAATTACAGCCATTCCATTCTTATCCAATACTCCCCAACTTTCAACCACCAGCAAAGTGAAAGGTTTATAAAGCCAAGATCAGTGGTGACTATTTCTCCATACAGTAAAATTTCCAGTGGATAATGTTTGGTTCCTGTAAACTGCCTGCATCTGTATTAGTTTAATGTAGAATTGATGGAAATTTCCTCTGATCCAACAGACAATATATTTAAATGATATGCCTAACATAGCACTTTAGTTCAGTGTGAACATTTGACATTTCCTATGATGCAATTCTCCTTTTTTAGCTGAATTAATAGATCTTAAGCACATTCTCACCATCCTTTCATTCAGGTATTCAGGAAGGAACAGTTTATGCAGAGGTGTTTAATAAATCAAAGGGACACTAAGAGGGATGTGAATTGTTCAGTCTAGGTGATTATTTTTTCTGTCTTTTTAGTCATTATAAAAGTCCAGCCCATGCAGACTAGTCTCTGTGTACAAATGTCTGATGAAGTGGGAGAGATCAGAAACAATATTGTAGACAACAGATGAACACAGAATATTTAAAAAGCAAGAAGGGAAGAGTGAAGCCCTGCTGAAAGATTAAAGAATAGGAAAAAGGTACAAATGAGCAAATCAATTACTGTGTGAAGATTTAGAAGATGTTGTTTAATTCATCACGATCTGTGCTATATTACGTTTCCTCACAGTTTCTTTTTTTATTGATGTTTCTCTTAGTTCTTTCCTTGACATCTAATTCTACAGGACTGAACAATCCTTTGAGGGTAAGTGTTGTGAACTGGAGGCCTGATCCTGCATCACTTTTGAAAGGATTAACTGGGTTCATTTATACAGACATGGTGAATTCTTAATGATAGGGGTGTAAGTGATGCCAACAGCAGAGAACCATGAAATTAGGTATTGGGAAATTAAAAACACTTGTTCTTTCAAATACCCGACAGTGAGTCAGGAGTGCACTATCCAATGAAGAAAGAGTTGCTGATGTGTATCACATACACATTGCACATCACATGCAATAAATCCATTCTATTTAATTCATCTCTTTCGTTTGCTAAATAAAAGAAATGTAAATGTCTACTGAATGTTGATGGACAGAGTGGCCCTAAAAGGGCTAAGATATGGAGAGAATCTGGGTTTCCTATGCCAGAATCAGTGCTTCCCATGCCAAGATGAATTTGGGCTGACTGTCCAGTACTTTGGCACCTTTGATTTGTGGCATGTGCACCTTTTTAATTTTTATTTTCCTTTCTTTGATTTCAGATAACCTCTAGGGCTAACATAGTTTTTCTCCAATACCGAGACTGCATTAGTAAATCGGGGGACTTTGAAGCTAGTGGATCCGAAGTGTGCTCTTGACATGCTCCAGGACTTTACTGCCATCTGAAATCAACTACCGGAAGGCATAATGTTCTACTGGCTAGCCACACTAGCCAGTTATAATATACTTTATATAATATAAAGATACAGATCCCTTGAGTTCAACTTCTGGTGACCATATAGACATGCCCATGTAGTTTTCTTTGGAACAGTGTGGAAGTGGTTGGTTATTGTCAACTAGAATTCTATGTAAAAGGAAGGGACAAGTTAGGTTTATATTTCATCTTCTCTAGGAGTTCAGTGTGGAATACATAGCAGTCCTTCCTCCATTTCCCCCCCCCCCAAAACAACAGTCTTTGGGGGCAAGTTGGGCTCATAGACAGTGACTACCCAATCATCTAATGAACTTCCATGGCTGACATTGGACTTGGATTAAGATGAGAAAATCTGGATTCAGCAATTTCATCATTGCACTACAATGTCTGTACAGATGTTGTTGAACTCAACTCCCTTGAGGCCCTAAAGAAAATACTCTGGTGAAGGATGATATGAGTTCTAGTCAAAAACATTTTTTTCTCCCAGACTGACAATGATGATGATGATAATTTATAGTGTCTGCATTTTAAAGTATCTCCCAGACTGATGATGATGGTGGTGGTGATGATGATAATTTAAAGTGTCCTTTGTATTTTTAATATTTCCTTCATATTGTTGGAGGTCCCAGCAAATCAGCATGCCTCATTAGCATGTGGATGAGTTTGTTCTAGGATGCAATTTTATTTATTTATTTATTTGTCATATTTATATCCCGCCTATCTCCCACATGAAGGCAGTTCTCTATATGCTTCTGGAAGAAGCTGTTTGTTGTCCCTCCCACATTCCTCTGCTCTCTACCTCCTTCTACAATCTGAGAAGGCAGCATGCTGCTGCTGCTCCTTCTATCTAGGAGCCATGCCTGGGCCTAGAGTCAGGAGGTTCCCCTTTTCTACATGCAGCCTTTAGCAGCAATGAGGGCTAAAGGTCAATTCAGTTTAGGGAAAGAAAGAAGAAGAATCATATTTCCTGAATGGATGTAACTGGACCAAATAAACAAGTAAGATTTTCTTTTGTGCTTATTTTTGAACCTACTTTGTCTAAGTGTGCAATTCTTTATGCTTGGGTGGGCTAAGTGTGTAATATCAATAACCTATATTTCTCTAACATGCTCATCAATGCTATTTTAGATAATACTCTTTTCTGTGCGTGTCTTTTTGCTGTATTAAGCTCTGCTCCATTCAGTGGTTCTAACTGTCCACTAATGGTTTCACATATAATCTGCACAAATATTTCCAATTATTGGGGTGATAATATGACAATGATGATGATGATGATGATGATCATCATCATCATCATCATCATCATCATCAGCCTTCTCCTCCTCCTCATTTTTTCCATCATATTAATAGCCTTTTGGCCATTTATTCAATGTCATTTTCTCTATACACCATGTCTAACTATATTTATAATTTCATGATGGCAATGATTGTAGATGTAGCAAAGTTTGTAGACAGCCTCACACAAAATCATAACCACAAAATAATCCTACAAAACACATTAGTAGATATTTTCAAAGATACTTTAGTTACTTTGTCAGCCAATTTCAAGGATTTATGTAGGAACTGCTGTAATCTAGTTTTAGCCTGTAGAAAGGGAAGCAATCACAGGGATCACTATCTGAATTTTCTCAAAGCTTCAGTTTCTAAGGCAGTGTTTTTCAACCTTCGGAACTTTAAGATATGTGGACTTCAACTCCCAGAATTCCCCAGCCAGCATTCTGGGAGTTGAAGTCCACATATCTTAAAGTTCTCAAGGTTGAAATACACTGTTCTAAGATATGA